>SJYT01024402.1:341499-415010 GCA_006410635.1 Cephalophus harveyi
CCAGATGTTCAAGCTGGTTTTAGAATATCGCTCAGTTGTGTCCTACTCTTTGTGCTTCCATGGACTATGCGGTCCTTGGAATTCTTCAGGCCAGAATACTGGAGTGGGTAGCCTTTCCCTTCTCTGGGAGATCTTCCTAAACCATGGATCAAACCCAGGTCTCTCTCATTGCAGGTGGATTCTTTACCAGCTGAACCCCAAGGGAAGCCCAAGAATACTGGAGTGGGTGGTCTATCTCTTCTCCAGTGGATCTTCCCGACCCAAGAATCAAACCTGCATTGCAGGCGGATTCTTTACCAACTGAGCTATCAGGGATGCCCCTATCTCATCTCATAGCATCCTATACCTATTGAGATGCCAAGGAGGCAAAGGGGCAAGATCTTTAATCCACGTCTACTATTCACAAAGGGCCTTAAAATTAGACTTTTGTTATCATCAAATAAAGTTATGTCTACAGTTACAAAGATACACTAAAAGAAGTGTATTTGGACTTGGAGTCTATTACTAGACTATACTGCATTTAATATACCTTGAGTTAATGTTTTATACATCTTGCAGTTAGTGAACTGCATTGTTATGTGTATGCTAAAAGGATTGAATAAATGCAAGCATTAAAACCGCGTCCTATCTTTTACTGTGGCACTGGTTTTTGTTGTTGTTATTTTTAAACATTTTAGAAGATACAAAACTCTAAGCAGTCTATTCTTGAAGGGTCCTAAGGAGAGAGCACTGTACAAAGGACTATATTATCTTGAGACTGGGCCTGGGATATTAAGATGCTTAACGAGTCAATTATACCCCTAATAAACATAGTCCTTTTTAAAGAGGAATTAAGCCTAGAGATGTTAGTCATTTGCCATGGTTACATGAGTAGATATTTCCTGATTCTTCCTAGGAAAGATATTCCACTGCTTTTCCTTATGTCTTCTCTTTGGGGATTTATTTCACTTCCTGGTCACACTGATTCATTGGTCTCAAGACTGAGCTTGGTGTCTGTCCTTGTATGTCATGCAGTCCTGGGCTTACTCTACCATGGGACTTACTTCACTCTCTTACAGCTGTCTCTTGTTTGTTATAGTGGTTGCCCACTATACTATAAACTCCCTGAAAGCAGGACAGGTAACCAGTTTCCCCCCTAAATGTTGAGCGTCTGTCATGGTGACCTGCTCACAGTAGTATTCAATACATGCTTGCTGAATACACAGATACATGAAATAAATGGAGAATGGCTGTGTGAATAGTTAGAGCAAACGACTGAAGGCAGGATAAATGAAAGAAATATCAGCTTCTACCCTAAAAGATTCAAATTCCAGTACTGTCTCAAACCTTTAATTGGTAGAATTAAGGATGGAGAGATCGTGTAATTGGACTGGATTAGGCTTCTGGTATTCAAGTATGTGGTGGGTATTACCCTCACAGGAGTAAGGTACCATTTTACCATGATTGAGACAGATGCATCCCAAATGAATGGCAATTGGTTCTCTTTCAGGCTAGCTGAGTATCTGCTACTGGAACTCAGTCACAACATAAAGCCAGGCAGTCAGGGTGCTGCCCACAACCCAGGGTACCATTCACATAGATTATAAACTGAATAGTGCCCCCTGGAATTGTATAATGTGGTAGCTTTGATAGAATCTAAGACTAAGACATATTATCTTGAAAAACAGGGAATATCCTGTCAGTTCAGTGATTGGGACTCCACATTTTCACTGCTGTGGGTTGAGATTCAATCCCTGGTCATGGACCTAATACCCTCATTCCCCCACCAAAAAAAGAGTATGAAAAAATAGTTGCTCTGTTCTCCAAAAAAGGAGGAGTATGTTGAATTACTGATTATTTTTCTTTTTTTTTTTTCCTCTAATATTCTCCAGAGTTATAAATAGCAGGCAATATGAGCCACTGGCTAAGAAGGAAACTTTTAGAACAAGACAACACAGTTCTGCCTTCACCATGACATCTTCAGGAAGGTATTCAATCACTTTGTTCCTCAGTTTCCCTGAATGTGGAGAGTAATAACATATACATACAAGGCTACTGTGAGGATTAAATGAGTTATTACACAAATGTAAGACAAAACCTAGCACCTGGCAAGCACTCAATATATGGTAATAATTCTAATGATGATTATTATACTCAGAGTCATCTAGAATGCCATTAGCAGATACTTAGGATCCATTTAAAAGAATTTTTCCTAACTTATTTCCTAAATATATTGAGTCTGTGTATATATATCTATACACACAGTCTGAGCTAAGAAAATGTGGTGGCTACTAGTGGCAGCATTAGCATCCATGTTGAGTGCCTCGGTTCCAGTTCGATTCCATAATTTTAAGACAAAGTACTAACCTTACCAAGGCTCAGTTTCCTCATCTGTAAATGAGAACAATAACAATTACTTTATACCCACAGTTTTTCTGCAAAGGTTAAATGATAAACTGAAACTACAACACTTAGCATGTATTTGGTATTCTGTAAGTCTTGGGGTTTTGTTTTAATATATGCACAATGTCTCAGGCTAGTCCCACTATAGTTTAATAAATAAGATCGATCAAAGTACTAACAAAATCTCAATGTTACATTAAAAACATTAATATTAATAATCTGGAAAAAAATAAATCACTAATATATAATCCCCCTTTCAAGAAACTACATTGGTTGTTTCTTTAAACAGTTTTTGGTATGGGTAAATAGATGGGGAAACAATGGAAACAGTGAGAGACTTTATTTTGGGGGGCTCCAAAATCACTGCAGATGGTGACTGCAACCATGAAACCATGACACTTGCTCCTTGGAAGAAAAGCTCTGACAAATCTAGACAGCATATTAAAAAACAGAGACATTACTTTGCCAACAAAGGTCCAACTAGTCAAAGCTATGGTTTTTCCAGTGGCCATGTACGGATGTGAGAGTTGGATCATAAAGAAAGTTAAGCACCAAAGAACTGATGCTTTTGAACTGTGGTGTTGGAGAAGACTCTTGAGAGTCCCTTTGACTGCAAGGAGACCCAACCAATCCATCCTAAAGGAAATCAGTCTTGAATATTCATTGGAAGGATTAATGCTGAAGCTGAAGCTCTAATACTTTGGCCACCTGATGCGAAGAATTGACTTTTGGAGAAGACCCTGATGCTGGGAAAGATTGAAGGTGGGAGGAGAAGGGGATGACAAAGGATGAGACAGTTGATGGCATCACTGACACAATGGACATGAGTTTGAGTAGGCCCTGGGAGTTGGTGATGGACAGGAAAGCCTGGTGTGCTGCAGTCTATGGGGTCACAAAGAGTCAGACACAACTGAGCGACTGAACTGTTTTTAAAATACTTTTATTTGGAAATAATTCCATATTTATAGAAATTTGTAAGAATAAGAATAGTACAAAATTTTAACCATTTCTAATCTTTTGTAGCCATGTGAAAGTAAGCTGCATTCACCATGGCCCTGTACCCCTAAATACATTACAGTGTATTTTCCCAAAATAGAGATGTATAATTGGTTAAATTTTAAATGCAATAGGCAATATGTCAAGCAGATCATAAGTCTACTTTATTCTTATCATGACTGAAACTAACAAAAGTGACACTTTCTTATTTGTGGGTAGCTCATTTCATAGGGACTTTAGGTAACTTAACATAGCATAACTGGTGAAGTGTTCTTACTTGGATCTCATCATAAGTGCTCATTATCCATTAGAGAAGCTAGAAATTTTATTTGTACATAGTTTTATAAAACACATTTGATACAAGATTTCTTTAAACATATATTGTATTTCATTCTCTTAAATGACTCTTCGGGACCCCGTGGACTGTAGCCTACCAGACTCCTCTGTCCATGGGATTTTCCAAGCAAGAGTACTGGAGTAGGTTGCCATTTCCTTCTCCCCTGACATCACAGTCACACTCAAAATAATAAAAACATCAACTGTTGGTAGCAGATGCTAACAAGCCCATTAAAATCCACCACCTCTACAAATAAAAAGCAGGATCACCTGTTTACCACATTAGATTTAAATAATCTTAGAGATCAAACATGTTTAATTCCTTGGTAAACTCCTTTAAGTCAATGATCAATGCCTCTTACAGGTTGCAATGATCTCAGTATCAGGGAGAGCCTTGATCAACACGTTAAGCTACAGAAAAAACTGACTTATCCTTTCCTCTTTCAAATGACCTCTGCCTGAAAAGAAAGATGTGTTCAATCACTATTGTGCCCAGAGAAGGGAGAAGGAACAGGAGGGGTGGGCTTCGGCATTCCAGAGCCCCGAGACTCCTAGATGAGTTGTATCCCGTTTTGACAGCAGCAGTAGAGTAAATGACAAGCCCTGTCAGGTAATGCATTTATCTTCACGGGCAAAGCAGCCGTTCCAAAGCAAGAATCTCAGATGTTGTCACATCAGCTAAGACAAAAAGTCATAAAGCAGAATGGCTATCAGTGCAGGAGGTGCAGTGATATCTAGACTGTAATTAGGAGGAGCTGTGAATGGGCACTCCAGCTCCAAGCTCACCGGGAGCCTGAGCTTTCTGGGTTTAGATTCTCAGTCACGTAATCAGTGGAGTCTTCATCAGCCAACGCGGAGCTGCCCTTTATTCTGAGAGCCTTATGGCAAGAGTAGCTCTGCTGATTCCCCCAAATATTAAGTAATGAAGAAAAAAATAATGATAAAACAAGAAAAACAAAGAGGGATATTTATCCCATGGTCCAGGCACTCAGCCAGCCAGGTGTGGGCTGATCACTGAGGTAGATCCAGTCGCTGACCTCAGAAGAGTAGGATTCTAAAAGAATAGACAGATATACAGCAGGCAGAGTATGTGGTCAAATGGGGTGGTGGGGCTGTGGGAACAGTGAGGAAGGCAATGGACCCAATCTATGGAGGCCTTCCTGGAGGTAGTGGCATCTAGACTAAAGCTTACAAGAGGCTTATGAACTGGTTAGATGGAAAGATGGAGAGAAAAGAGACAATAATTGATATCCAGTTATAAGAAGATATCAGGCATATCTGAGAAATGGACGAAGTTTGTATGACTAAAGAATTCAGGGGAAGGGGATTGGGAATGTAAGCAGGATTTGAGGGGCAGGAGACAGAAATATTATCCAGATGACTCTGAGGAATGAGAGAAGTCAGCAACACTGATGATGTTTAAACGCATTTGAAATCCACTTACCGGGGCTCCCCTTATAGCTCAGTGGTAAAGAATCTGCCTGCGGGTTGGATTCCTGGTTCAGGAAGATCCCACATGCTGAGGAGCAACTAAGCCCAGGTACCACAACCACTGAGCCTGTGCCCTAGAGCCCAGGAACCGCAATTACTGAGATATAACCAATGAAGCCTGCTCCTTGCAACTACAGAAGGGCCCCCATTCACTGCAACTAGAGAAAAGCTCATGCAGCAAGGAAGGCCCAGGGCAGCTGAAAATTTAAAAATTCTTTTTTAAAAGATCCATTTATCTTAAGATGGTTTTCTATGAGTAGACTACTGATATATCTCAAGAGATTCCTACAGTGATTTTTTAAAAACTGAATAATCATTAAGCAGTTATTAAAATTCAATACTACACATCAGTGAAATACATGAAAATCAGAGAGAAGATACTTATTTCTTAGATACAATGACTTATCTAGCCTCCCACCCCCAAGACATAAAACTCTATGATTTTAAACATTTATAATTCAACAGTGAGGTTTTTCTTTCTTTCTTCTTTCAATCTCAGTGGTCCATGGGATACTGCTCTAATCGCATTGTTGTTGTTTAGTCTCTCAGTCGTGTCTGACTCTTCGCGACCCCATAGACTGCAGCATGCCAGGCTTTCCTGTTCACCACCATCTCCAGGAGCTTGCTCAAACTCATGTCCATTGAATCAGAGATTCCATACAACCATCAGGTCCTCTGTCATTCTCTTCTCCTCCGGCCTCAATCTTTATGGTTCAACTCTCACATCCATACGTGACTATTAAAAAAACCATAGCATTGACTAGACAGACATTTATTGGTAAAGTAATGCCTTTGCTTTTCAATATGCTGTTCCAGTTTGTCATAGCTTTTCTTCCAAGGAGCAAGTGTCTTTTAATTTCATGGCTGCAGTCACTATCTGCAGTGCTTTTGTTTCCCCACCTATTTGCCATGAAGTGATGAAGTGGTAGGACCAGATGCCATGATCTTAGTTTTTTGATTGTTGAGTTTTAAGCCAGCTTTTCCACTCTCTTCTTTCACCATCATCAAAGGCTCTTTAGTTAGTTCCTCTTCGCTTTCCAGCCGTAAGGGTGGTGTCATCTGCATACTGGGGGTTATTTATATTTCTCCCTGCAATCTGGATCCCAGTTTGTGCTTCATTCAGCCTAGCATTTCACAGGATGTACTCTGCATATAAGTTAAATAAGCAGGGTGACAATACACAGCCTTGATATACTCCTTTCCCAATTTTGAACCAGTTCATTGTTCCATGTCTGGTTCTAACGGTTGCTTCTTGAACTGCAAACAGGTTTCTCTAATCACATTACTATGTGATCAGTACAGGAGTCAGAGAATTGGTTAAACCCTGACCATGCTCTTTGCTAACTATGTGATACGAAGCAACCTATATACCTCTCTGAGCCTCTGTCTCCTCCAATGTATCCATCTCTTGGGGCTGCCATAAGTATTTGGTAAGACAATGCTGGAGATAAGACTTTTCTAGCTCCATTTTACTATAGATTTAAAAAAAAAGAAAGAGAGAGAGACTCAGAGAGGCTATCTGACCAAGCTGACCAGTTATAGAACAGCCCTCAGATTTTACACCAAGGCTTCTGACTCCTTCTGCATCTAGTTATCTCTTTTTCTGCAGTAATTTTGTGGGTGGTGGTGGTAGTAGTAATTTTCAGTATGAAAAGGCAAAAAGATATGACATTGAAAGATGAACTCCCCAAGTCGGTAGGTGCCCAATATGCTACTGGAGAAGAGTGGAGAAGTAACTCCAGAAAGAATGAAGAAACAGTACCAAAGCAAAAACAATGCCCAGTTGTGGATGTGACTGGTGATGGAAATAAAGTCCAACACTGTAAAGAACAACATTGCATAGAAACGTGGGATGTTAGGTCCATGAATCAAGGTAAGTTGAAAGCGTTCAACAGGACATTTCAAGAGTGAACATCGACATTTTAGGAATCAGCGAACTAAAATGGACCGGAATGGGTGAATTAAATTCAGATGACCATTATATCTATTATTGTGGGCAAGAATCCCTTAGAACAAATGGAGTAGCCCTTATACTCAACAAGAGTCTAAAATACAGTGCTTGGGAGCAATCTGAAAAATGACAAAATGATCTCTGTTCGTTTCCAAGGCAAGCCATTCAGTATCACAGCAATTCAAGTCTACGCCCCAACCACTAACACTGACAAAGCTGAAGTTGAACAGTTCTATGATGACCTACAAGATCTTCTAGAACTAACACCCAAAAAAGATGTCCTTTCCTCATAGGGGACTGGAATGCAAAAGTAAGAAGTCAAGAAATACCTGCTGTAACAGGCAAGTCTGGCCTTGGAAGACAGAATGAAGCAGGACAAAGGCTAACAGAGTTTTGCCAAGAGAACGCACTGGTCATAGCAAACACCCTGTTCCAACAACACAAGAGAAGACTCTACACATGGACGTCACCAGATGGTCAACACTGAAATCAGACTGATTATATTCTTTGCAGCCAAAGATAGAGAAGCTCTATACAGTCAGCAAAAACAAGACTGGGAGCTGACTGTGGCACAGATCATGAACTCCTTATTGCAAAATTCAGACTTAAAATGAAGGAAGTAGGGAAAACCACTAGACCATTCAGGTATGACCTGGCCAGGCCAAATAGTAACCATCTGTTTTACAATAGGAGGTCCTGGTAAGCAACACTGAACTAATAAGCCAGCACCAACCAGAAGAGTTCGGTAAAGTTCAAAAGTTGACATCACATGTCCAACCACCTCCCAGAATCTTTCTCGCTGGCATCCATCTTGGCTGATCAATGTATGTGCCACCAGGAAGGACTGTGAGTCAAAATGATTGGCCAAAAACAACTTGGAAAATAATCCCTTCACCAGAGACTACAAGCCACAAGGCAGAGCAGTTCTGGGTTCCTTACCCTACTGCACTCCGCCCAGGCGCCCCTTCCCAATAAACTCTCTTGCTTTGACAGCATATGTGTCTCCTTGGACAATTCATTTCCAAGTCTTAGACTTTGGGGCACTGAAAGTGTCCCCGCTTCCTGCAACAAAATCATTGCTGATGGTGACCGCAGCCATGAAATTAAAAGACACTTACTCCTTGGAAGAAAAGCTATGACAAACCTAGACAGCATATTAAAAAGCAGAGACATTACTTTGCCAACAAAGGCCCATCTAGTCAAAACTATGGTTTATCTGGTAGTCATGTATCCATGTGAGAGTTGGACCATAAAGAAAGCTGAGCACTGAAGAATTGAAGCTTTTGAACTGTGGTGTTAAAGACTCTTGAGAGTCTGTTGGGCTGCAAGGAGACCAAACCAGTCAATCCTAAAGGAAATCAATCCCTAATACACATTGGAAGGACTGATGCTGAAGCTGAAGCTCCAATACTTTAGCCACCTGATGTCAAGAACTGACTCATTAGAAAAGCCTATGATGCTGGGAAAGATTGAAGGCAGGAGGAGAAAGGGATGACAGAGGATGAGATGGTTGGATGGCATCATCGGCTCAATGGACATGAGTTTAAGAAAGCTCCAGGAGTTGATGATGGACAGGAAAGCCTGGCATGTTGCAGTCTATGGGGTTACAAAGAGTCAAACACAACTGAGAAACTGAACTGAAATGAGTAATTTTCAATGATAATATAATTAAATTTTATCTATGATGACCCTTTTCATACTATGGAAATAATAAATGTTTTTTAATCAAAACAAAAGAGGAGTAGAAAATAATAATGACTATAGCAAAAATAGCACTAAATGAACAATTTAACTGGGTGAATTATATGATATATGAATTATATTTCAATAAAGCCACTTTTAAAAATAGCAGTGGATGAGAAGTGAGTAATGTGACATTAGAACTGGTATGATTTTGAGGAAACTACATTTGTTACTTCATTTTTTTACCTGAAAATATGGATGCAAAACTTACACTGTCTTTGCCAAAAAACTAGGATAAAATGGAATTCTGAATGGCAAAATTCATCATGGTGCCCAGAAGGTTCTACTACACTATGATGACCCTAAAACAAACTTGAGAACAAAGAGCCTTATCTATTCATTTCTAGTGACATGTGAGCCTCCTAAAATGTACAGAAAAGGAAGTCTACCCCAGCTCGCAAGCACCTGTTCATGAGATCATCCCTTCTCAAAAGACCAAAGTTACTGAAATATCAGCAGCAGGAAGTTCTGGAAAATATAGATTGCAGGAGTTCATTTCCCTGTGGCACAGTTACAACATCACTGGGAAGATCCGTGACTCAATCAAGGGCTTCCTCATCCATGAGCACAACAGTTTGGTACTGAGTTCTGCTCTATCAGTCACATGGGCCAAAGAACCAAAATAAACACAAATGTGGTCCCAGTCATCTAAGCCCATAGCCAAATCCCATGTGACCCCTGTTCAAAGGCACACACACTGCGCCAGATTCAGAAACAGACCTCTTCCGAGTTTCCTTCCTGTTTTATGCAGGAAATACAAAATGAAATGTTACCTGTTTTCTCTTTAGTAAGAAAAAAAAAACTCCACATTCTCAATTTCTGATTTATTGGTTTCATAGACACGAAACATCAATACCAATGGCTCTATATAAGCAAAGACAACATATTATTTTCCACTGTTTTTTAAAAGGCTGAGGTCATTTTTGCCCCAATTCCTACAGAGTGATAAGCTTAAAATCAAGCCACTTAGCTCACAGTGAGGTCCAATAAATCACTGGAAAAAATAAATGGAAAAGCTTGCCAAATTGTAACCATAGTAACACCACAGCTGCGTCAAGAAATGGTGTGCTCATTTGCTTCACTCCCCATTTCTTAAATTGGAATCTGAGTAGGGGAAAAATTACACAGAGAACAATCATGATTCTGCAATTACTGAATTATGCAAAATTGCATCCAACCTGCTTACTAGAACTTCGGAGGCAGCAACGGCTGAGCTACAGAAATAGCCCTGGATGGCTTACAAGTCCCAAAGCCCTGGATCTGCCATGAAACAGTTACTTGATCGCTCTGTGACTGTTTCCTCATCTGGAAAATGGGTACTGGAAACCTCAACATCAAGGGCTGCTATTCTAAGTGTAAAATGGTACAGTGTATCAGAGGTAGGACAATGACTTGAAACCCTAGTCACCTTTGGCCTTGCTTTGGCTTACCTTCGTGTCTCGATTTCTTTCTTTATTTCTATAAAAATAGAAAGGCAATCCCTGCCCATGCATGTGAGTAACCATAGGTATTATCATCATTATTATTATTAATCCAAGTGTAAGGAACAGTTACGATATTATTAGGATTATGGCTTTCAATACTAATAATGCAAAATTAAAAGAACTGGGGGCCAGGGATTCACATTAATGCATGATCGTATTTTCTCTGTCAAATGCAGCTCTGAAAATAAATAAATAAATAAATGTGGCTCTTCCACTCAGCAGAAAGAAGCAACTTTAGGGCACTGACCCATGTCATTTGCAGTCAACTCAGTCTCTGACTCTTGGAGTCTTGGTTTTATGAATAGGTGAAATGGAAGGCAGGGTCTGTTCTAAAATCTGATCACTAAAGGTCCCCAGCTACACTTTCAGTCTAAGTCCTTGCAGAACCATGGCATGCCCGAAATCAATTCTGTTCCATCATTTTGCAGTAGTATGAGGAAACACTGGCACTCTAGCACATCACTGGAAAAATATTACTTCTTTTAAAGAAAACCATTCATAGCAAACAAATTAGAGCAATAAGCAGAGTACCTTGAACTTCAAGTTTGTCCTCGTTTTTTTTAGGTGATTAAAAAAAATTTTTTTAATTATAAAATTTTGAAGGACTGGATAATAGAGAGGAAAAAAGAAAACTCCCAAGCAATAAAATAAAAATCATTCTTTCGTCTTCTTTTCTTCTTCCTATTTTGAATGAAGGTAAATAATCACACATCTTCCCAGGATTCTCATCTCATAATGAGCTGGATGAGAATGCAGTCTGATAGAGCATGGTAATACCTCATGATCTGGGAGGCTGATTCCCTCCTCCCTTCCTTCTTTCCCTTAACCACAAAATTCCCCATGTCATAGTCCCTACGTTCCATTATCTTGCCTTCTCAGATTTGGTCTCATCTAATAGCTTTGGAACTTTGGGGTTTTTAATCTGTGGAATCGCAGAGGCTTTCTTCAAAGGAAATCATACATGAAATCATGATTTATGAATCTCATTAAGGTGGGGAGGAAGAGAGAGTTCACTGAGGTATTCCCTTTGTTGAGGGCCACCAGAGACCTACTGAAATCCTCAGAGGTCAGTTTGAAGGCCTCTGGCCTGGTCCCCTCCACTCATAACAAAAATGGTTAACATTTATGAGGCTTATACCGTGCCCATAGGATACAAACACATTGACAAATGTCACTCCTTTGACTTTCTAACAGTTCTGTGAAGGTGGTAGGAGTGAGATGTCCTTTTCACTGCTGTGAAAACATGACCTTACAAAGGATAAATAATTTGCCTGGCATATTCAAGCCAGAACTTGAAAAACCAAGTAATTCACCTGGTTTAGTACTCTGTTTCAGTGTCAACTTTTTTGCTGGTTTTTAAATTGTTTCGCCATTTTTTGGCCTCCTCTTGCAGTATGTGGGGTCTTAGTGTCCTAACTAGGGATAGAACTCAGGCCCCTTACATTGGAAGTGTGGAGTCTTAACCACTGGATTGCCAGTCCCCCATTGTCAATTTGGACTCCCTGCACTTAGGGAGTCACTAAATGAACAAACTGCCAAGCATTCCAGAACCAGCTCTTGTCTGTCTTCCCTCAACTTTCCACACACCCCCCCCCCCCCCCCCCACCAAGGAAATCATACATGAAATCATGATTTATGAATCTCATTAAGGTGGGGAGGAAGAGAGAGTTCACTGAGGTATTCCCTTTGTTGAGGGCCACCAGAGACCTACTGAAATCCTCAGAGGTCAGTTTGAAGGCCTCTGGCCTGGTCCCCTCCACTCATAACAAAAATGGTTAACATTTATGAGGCTTATACCGTGCCCATAGGATACAAACACATTGACAAATGTCACTCCTTTGACTTTCTAACAGTTCTGTGAAGGTGGTAGGAGTGAGATGTCCTTTTCACTGCTGTGAAAACATGACCTTACAAAGGATAAATAATTTGCCTGGCATATTCAAGCCAGAACTTGAAAAACCAAGTAATTCACCTGGTTTAGTACTCTGTCTCAGTGTCAACTTTTTTGCTGGTTTTTAAATTGTTTCGCCATTTTTTGGCCTCCTCTTGCAGTATGTGGGGTCTTAGTGTCCTAACTAGGGATAGAACTCAGGCCCCTTACATTGGAAGTGTGGAGTCTTAACCACTGGATTGCCAGTCCCCCATTGTCAATTTGGACTCCCTGCACTTAGGGAGTCACTAAATGAACAAACTGCCAAGCATTCCAGAACCAGCTCTTGTCTGTCTTCCCTCAACTTTCCACACACCCCCCCCCCTCCCGCCAAGCAGTAAGATGCCCCAAACTGGCTACTTACAAGGCACAGCATGGCGGTAAAGGTTATCTCTTATGGTCTGCTGGAGCTCGTGATCAGGCGACCCTTTCTGGAACCTCTGACTGAGAAAATGCCGCAGGTCTTTGTTTAGCTTTCCCCCTACAGGAAAGATATAAGACAGAAAGCATCAAACACCAGGTTTCCTAGAGAGTGGGCAGCCCGAGAGCCACGTATAGGAAAGCCCCATGAAGCCATTCTAGTCTGCTATCCTCTGTCAGCAGGAAGACTCAAGTTCACGCTTTCCTATGCAGGGGAAAAGGCAAGCAGGAATGTAATAAAGATAAAACAGCACTGAAACAGCATTAATCTGGGGATCCCAATTCACATAATACTAGGAGACTCAAATAACAAAGAATTCAAAAGAGGCTATTACATTTAAAATATGTATTGTAGACACTTGCAAACATTATTAGATGGAAAGTGGATGGCTGAAATCTTACAGAAGACAATCTAGCAATAGCTGACAAATTATAAAATGCTCTTTGACTAGGGATTCAACTGGAATAAATTTACTCTATGGCTATACTTGCAAAAGTCTGCCCAAATCTCCAGTATTGTTCATTGAAACATTTTTGTAACAGTGAATAAATAAAAATAATCACAAAAAAACCCTGGAAACAACCATCAGGAATCAACTAAGTAAAACTATCATCTGCATAATAACTACTCTACAAAAGGTAGATCTTCATGTGTTGGAACAGCAGGAAAATATGTGGAATGGTATCTGACCTTTTATGTGAGAAGAATAAAGAAAAGGAGAGACCATGTATTAATGGAAGGAACCACCAAAAAGTTTTAACAACAGTCTCCTTTAGAAAGAAGGACTTGAGTTTGGGAAATAAAAGAGGAGATGTCACTCTTCATTATACAGACAGAAAGAGCTATATAGATCTTACTGTTCTGTGTTGATTTATAATCACTAAACACATTTTTTTTTTAACTGGTGTTGCTTAAGCAATAGTTATCTGGGCTGGTCTATGTGTTTATTTCTTTTTAATTCTCTACAGTTAACAGACCGAAACAAAAGCTTAAAAAATATATTATTACAAATTGTATCACAGAAAGAAGCAGGTAACCAAACTTTTTAAAAAAATTATAAACACAAATTATAGTCTACATGATCAGCAGATGGCTTATAGATCAATATAGCTAACACTTAGTGGAGAAAACTGTTTCAGTGACAGCTAAAAATAACAAGGCTAAGATTGTCCTTCCGTTTTTAGACAAGATAAAAATTAGGTAAGAGCATTTTTAGCATTAGAGAAACAATGCAGTATCTGTGTGAACCACAAAATTCACATCTTCAGAAGATAATTTTCTCATGGTCAAAAAGAGCAAGTTGTGAGGATGAAAGTTTTGATGGTTAAGAAGATGCTATGATGCCTAGGAGAGGAATTATTGATCTTTATTTTAGTATCATATTCTAAACCAGATTTCCTACTATAAGTGATCATTTTAGAATAGACTAATGAAACTCAAGTTGAATTACTTTATTTGAGTTGTAGTACACCTAGGATTTTGAGTGGCCAAAAGAAAAAGAGCTCTATCTCAGGTCATTCAATTATTCATCAAATATTTATTAGGTAAGAAGACACACACACACACACACACACACACACACATTTCCTACCTCCCCAAAATGGTCTGAATATATAGTTTATAAAATATATACAATTGTGCATTAAGCATATGAAAAGATACTCAATATCACTAATTATTCGAGAAAGGTAAATTAAAGTCATAGTGAGATCCTACTACATACCTGCCAGAATGGCAAAATCAATGTTAGGTTTTAGCAAGACCGTCAAGCAACAGAAACTCCTATATACTGCTAGTGGGTATCTAAAGTGGGGAAAAAATTTGACAGTATCTCACAAACTAATCTTCACTAACCAAATGACCCAATTCCACTGTTACTTATGCAAGAGAAGTAAAAACAAGTACACACATAGAAACACAAAACTTATAGATGAATCATCACAGAAATTTTATTCATTATATAATAGCCCCAAATTGGAAACAATCCAAATGATTATCAACATTGAATGGATAAGGGAACTGTACTATATTCAAACAACAGGATGCTATACAACAATTAAAAGATACAAATCACTAATATTGATGAATCTCAAACACATTATGCTGAGCAAAAGAAGCCAGACACAAAAGACAACATAGTATCTGATTCCATTTATATATAAAGCTTCACAGAAGGCCTATCTACAATGACAGAAAACAGTTCAGCAGTTACCTGGAGTGAGAACAGGCAGAGATTAACACACAGGGAATAAAATCTATAGAGTATACCTATAATTTCCTGTACTATATAGCTATATAAGAATGTTACCACTGGAAGAGGCAGGGTGAAGGACAAGCAAGAGGTCTGAACTATTTTTTATGACTTCCTGAGCAACACTGATATCAAGACAAAAACTTTTTTAAAAGGGGGAATCAAAAGGAAACTTTGGCAGCGGGGGGGATTCCAATGCAGTATATCTCAATTGTGTTAGTGATAACACGGGTTTACACATTTATCAAAACTTATAGAATAGTATATCTAAATGGAGACATTTTATAGTATAGAAATTATACTATCATAAAATAATTTCAAAAGTTTAAACTGTACATAGTTATTGAAAGACTATATGGTATGCACTGTTATAAATGCTTAGTTTTCAATTTCCCATTAAAGAGAGAAATTGAAAGAAGAGTGGAGTAAATCTTGGTGGTTGAGACAGACAGGTTTGGGTGTGAATCCTGGTTCTACTCTTTATTAGCTGGTGAACCCAAGTGCCTTGCTTTAATCTCTGAACCTCACTTTTCTCATTTATGAAAACAGAGCACTGATGTAACAGTAGCTCTAACACAAGACTTGTGAGGATTAAATGAGATTCAGACAGTACTTGGCAAAGAGAGAGCACTTAATAAAAGATGGAGATTATCACTAGAGTGGGCCACCATTGAAGCAAGCGAAGAAAGAGCTGAGATCAGTCCAAAAACGGACTGCTATTCCTTTTAAAAATATACATAGGAAATTCCCTGGTGGTCCATTGCTTAGGACACCAAGCTCTCGCTGCCAAGGGCCTCCCTCAGTTCAATCACTGGTTAAGGAACCAAGATTCTAAAAAGTCACAAAGAGTGGCCAAACACACACACATACAAAATACTATGAATTAGATATATAAGAAATTATAATTAAAATGAACTTTTAAAAATGCACATAAAACTTTTGACTTATATGGCCAGAAACAAAATACAGGCACAGGGAAATTTGGAATAAAGGACAATTCTAGAGTTCCCAGAAGGGAATAAAACTCTCAGTTCAGTTCAGTCGCTCAGCTGTGTCCGACTCCTAGAGACCCCATGGACTGCAGCACGCTAGGCTTTCCTGTCCATCACCAACTCCCGGAGCCTAGTCAAACTCATGTCCATCGCGTTGGTGATGCCATCCAACCATTTCATCCTCTGTCATCCCCTTCTCCTCCTGCCTTCAATCTTTCCCAGCATCAGGGTCTTTTCCAGCGAATCAGTTCTTCACATCTGGTGGCCAGAGTATTGGAGTTTCAGCTTCAGCATCAGTCTTTCCAATGAATATTCAGGACTCTAATAAAACTCTACTGCACTAAAATTTTCTGGACACGTGTAAACCGGTTAACATTTAGTACAGATTTAATATACTCCTGGCACCTTGCCACCGACGTGATAGACATGAGTTTAAGCAAGCTCCAGGAGTTGGTGATGGACCCCTGCCTGATGTGCTGTAGTCCATGGGGTCGCAAAGAGTTGGACGCGACTGAGCGACTGAACTGAACTGAACTGGCACTGCACTGGAATTGTTCAGAAAATAAAATCAACTAGTAAATTACTGACATGTGATAGTCATGCTGGCCAACGCTACTTCTAGGTCTAAACTTTCTTGAATTTGACCACAAGGACAAGAAAGTTTATCAGCAAAATCCCCATTGCCTAGAACCTAGGATTTATATTCCCCTAGGACACCAGAGTTCTGTGCAATAAAAACAAACTGACAGTTAACATTTGATCTGTAAGTTGTAAAGATGTTATGGGATCCAAATGTACCACTGACTAAGTCAAAAGCAATTTTGAAGACTCAGGATTCAGTATCTCTTTATCTCATATAGGTCCTTATGAGTCCAAAACAAAAATCCAAAGAAGACTCAGGATAGAGTATTTCTTTATCCCACATAGATCCTTATGAATCATATTCAATACCTATCAAGATGAACCTGGGGCATTGAGACTGGAAGCATTCTTAATTCATAGACATTCTTTGTTTACACTTGAGCTTTACAATCAAACTAGCCAAGCTAGCTAAAGTTTATGATCATCAAACTAAAACTCCTCCCTACTGCAGATGTGCAAAAGGGCAAGGTTAACTACGCTGCCGGTTAACATTTACTCTGTGTTCCGTGACATTTATAAGCCAAAAGCCTCAACCTTCGCATTACATGAAATACTGTACTTTTGGGGTATCTAATCTCAAATTAATTGCCAATTATTCAGGGGACATGTCTATAAATCTTCTCCTAATTGTCAAGGGCAGTGAGCCAATGAAATAATAATTGTTAGAGGAAGAGTTTGTCATAGCATCTTCACTCTCTGTGAAATTCAAGATTTGTTTTGCAAATGGAAAAGAGAACACAGGTCAGCAACATACAGAACTTTTTCCAAGAAAAGGTTTCAGAGCTAATTTTAAGATAATTTTATTATTTAAATAGGAAAAGGGGGACTTTAGACCCTGTCTTGGATTAGCCACTATTTCATATTTTCATATGTATATATCTGGAATTCTGTGGTTTTAAATTTACAACAATATAGCTCTGCTTTTTTGATTACCATTACTTGACAGAAATTTAACCATGTCAATCAGTGTACTTTTGAATTATTTAAATGCTGTATAATATTCCATTTTTAAAATACAGCAATTTTATTTCTCCTTCAAAGATAATTAGGCTATTTCCAGTGTTGCTGACAATTCAACAATGCTGCAGTAAGTGTCATTAAAATACTTCAAAAAAAAACAAAACTCTGTATTTTTTTACTCTTTTAAATATCTAAACCTGGAAATAGATGTAGTCCACTTCAAACTTACCTAGGTATCTCTAAACTCTCAAAATCATTGGGGCCAACTTGCTTTTCTACCAAAAGGCTGGGAAGTCCCATTTCCCCACACTTAGGCCAACATTTGCTATTATTTGTTTATGTAGGGTCCTGGGACTAGCCCCAGGTTTGAAGATTCACTAGGAAGATTCACAGGACTCAGAATATACTTGTACTCAAAGCTATATTTCATTATGGAAAAAGGGTACAACACAAGTACAACAAAGGGAAAAGGTTCAAGGTGCAATAAAGTCTACAGGAAATCAGGTACAAGCTTCTAATAGTCCCCTCCCCAGTGAAGTCACTCTAATTCCCAGGGCAACAATGTGAAATGTGCCCTAAATTATAGACACTCAAGGCAGCTCATTACACATAAGGGCCCAGAATTTTTGTTAGGAACTAATCAGGTAGGCAGCCTCTGCCTGGCATAAAATCAAGTTCCAAAATCTCAGAAGGAAAAGATAAAATATATCTTTTGCATCAACAGTTCAAGCACAGTAAGCCCCTATTAGTTCTGGGAATGAATAGAACCCTCTGGAAATGCAATTTCCCAGACCCTAGCCAAGAGCCAATTTGGTACGCTGGCATTCAAACTAACCATCAACTCTCTTTAGCACTGTCCATGGTGTTTCCCAGGTGGCGCAATGGTAAAGAATCCACATGCCAATGCAGGAGATGCAAGAGACAAGGATTCAATCCCTGGGTCAGGATGATCCCCTGGAGTAGGAAATGGCAACCCACTCCAGTATTCCTGCCGAGAAAATTCCATGGTCAGAGGAGTCTGGTGGGCTACACAGTCCACGGGAGGGCAAAGAGTCAGACATAACTGAGCATACACAAACCACCCATCTTTTAAAAAAAAATCTTCCTAATCTAATAAAGATGAATTGATATTTTGCAGTTACACTAATTTATTTACAAACCGAGTATTAATGAAACGGGACATTCTTTTTTTCTTTTTAACATTTCTTCTCCTGTAACTTGCCCATTCATAGTCTTTGTGTATTTTCCTAATAGGTTGTCTTGTTATTCTTGATAAGATGCTATTTATATATTCTGGGTATGATTCCTTCATCAAGTATTTATGTTACAAACCCTGCCTATTATTATTTAAACATGAAACAATTCCCAAAATAACTGAGTTGTGCTATTCTCCGACTATTCCTCTCCCATGCTAGATAATTTTCTACCGACTCAACCAGAGCATCAATTTAAAGGTGATGGACTATGAGGGAACTCTGCTCTGATCTCTATCTCCTAGAATATAGATTATAAGGAGGAATGCTAGTCAGTAGAACTAATCTGCATGGTCAAGAAATTAGGTTTACACATAAACAAAAGTACCTACAGAATGGGAGAAAATATTCAGTATGTGCAAACGATGCAAGCTATTTTGGATTTATTTCCAAAATACAGCCCAACAACAACAACAAAAAAAACTCAATCAAAAAATGGACAGAAGACCTAGGTAGATATTTTTCCAAAGAAGACACACAGATGGCCAAGAGACCCATGAAAAGATGCTCAACATTGCTAATTATTAGAGAAATGCAAATCAAAACTACAATGAGATATCACCTTACATCAACCACAACTGTCACCATCAAAGTCTACAATTAATAAACGTCGAAGAGCATGTGGAGAAAAGAGAACTCTCCTACACTGTTGATGGGAAAAGTAAATCTATGCAAGCACTACTGAGAATAGTATGGAGGTTCCTTAAAAACAAAAATAAAGCTACCATATGATCCACCAACCCCACTTCTGGGCATATACTTGGAAAAGGTGAAAACTCTAATTCAAAAAGATATATGAACTCCTATGCTCACAGCAGAAATATTAACAATAGCCAAGTCATGGAAGCAACCTAAGTGTCCAGCAGATCAACGAATAAAGAAGATACAGTTTATGTGTGTGTATAGACGCAGGCATGTGCACATGTGTGCACACACACATACACACACGCAAAAAAAACCCGCCACAATTGAAATATTACTCAGCCATAAAAAAGAATAAAATAATGTCATTTGCATCAAAATGGATGGACCTAGAGAATATTATATTAAGTGAAGTCAGACTGAGAAAGGCAAATGCTATATGATACCATTTATATGTGGAATCTAAAGAATGATATAAATGAACTTATTTACAAAACAGAAATAGGCTCATAGACATAAAAAACAAACTTATAGTTACCAAAGGAAAAGGGAGGGGTAATAAATTAAGAGGCTTGGATTAACAGATACACACTATTATAAATAAACAATAAGAACTTACTGTATAGCACAAATAACTATATCCAGTATCTTATAATAAACTATAACAGAAAAGAATCTGAAAAGTATATATTCTTTAGATGTATGTGTATATATATACATTTTTATATATATACATCTATATATATGTACTATATACAGGATAGGCTTTTCCAATACAAAATTATAAGGTGAAGAACAAATTTACTAGCTTTGTAGTCACTCAGACTTACAATCTGACATATCTTTAAATGAGCTTTGTCTGAAAAATATGTTCGCTATTTGTTTTGTCGTAACCTATTTTTCCTAATGTTTTTCTTATTGTGAAAATAAGACAAGTTACTGGCGAAATTTAATATTTAATGGGTACAGAGTTTCACCTGGGAAGGATGAAAAAAATTCTGGAAATGTATGGTGTTGATGGCTGCACAACAAAGTGAATGTACTTAATGCCACAGACCTGTACACTTAAAAATGGTTAAAACGATATATTTTATATATATTTTACCACAATAAAGAAGCAATATAAATTAATTACAAGATTTAAAAAATATACAAAACTTCCCAAAGAAAGTTTATTTAATTTTTAATTGAAAGATAACTGCTTTACAGAATTTTGTTTTCTGCCAAAAGTTTAAAATAAACTGTTATTTAATTTGCATCACCATTAACATTTAGTACTATATGCCCTGAGTATGCATATACATGGGGGATTCCCTGGTGGCTCAGAGGTTAAAGCCCTTACCTGGAATGCGGGAGACCCAGGTTCGATCCCTGGGTTGTTAAGATCCCCTGGAGAAGGAAATGGCAACCCACTCCAGTACTCTTGCCTGAAGAATCCCATGGAGGGAGGAGCCTGGTAGGCTACAGTCCATGGGGTCTCAAAGAGTCGGACACGACTGAGTGACTTTACTCACTTACTCACTCACATGCATATACATATATGCTGATAATATGCTTAAACAGTGGAGCAGATTCATTGAGTCACTCAACAAATTTTTCTTACGTGCCTTCAGCCAGATACCCTGTGGACCCAGAAGACACGCATGAAAACACTGAGTTCCTGAGTCAGGACTGACACACCCGTTTCAGGAAGCAGAAAGCAGGCCTCAGGACTGAAGTAATAGTAAGATGAGAAAGAAGACAAGAAGCCTGTTAGTTTTGCCAAGTGTGGGGTAAAGCACTGTAGGCAGAGGGACAGCATGTGTAAAAGTCCCAGAAGCGGAAAAGAGGTTAAAATTTTAGAGCAACAGCAAAAAGCTCAGACAAGGGCTAGGCTCAGATTGAGGTTCCAAAGATAAGCAGGGACCAGATAATTTTGTACCTTGCAGACCATGAGAAAGAGTGCACTTTATTCCAAGCTCAGGAGGAATCCACTCAAGGGATTTTAGCCAGGGAGGTGGGAAGGCCTGGTCTAACTTTTGAGATGACTCTTGCAGCCACGCAGAGGGTGAAGCGCACAGGGAGGAAATGGGATGAAGCTGACCCAATGAGACCTGAGATGGCCTGGATTAAGGAAATGACCAAATAGAGGGCAGGGGGACAGAGGAGATGCAATTTAAAGCTGAAACGGATAGAGTTCACCTATGTGATGGAGGAAAAAACCAAATGCAAGAGAGGACTCAAATATGACTTCGGTGTCTGAGCTTCAGTTAAGCTGTGATGAACAGGTCTGAGTGGAACTGATAGTTCCATGAGTACCTATTTAACATGGGATGCATAAGATCATGTGATATACATGATTCATACCCAAATGTCCTAATAATTCATAAGCATTTCCAATATACTATTAGAGCTCAAAATATACTTTTAATTTACACAGTACTTTAGCTTATCAGTTTATCACAACCTATGTAATCATTACCAATTATTAAGCATACAAATTGTTTCCACTGTGCTTATCTTCCTCATACAAAATCTATCTGTATTTCTTATTACTTTCTCATGATCCTTAAGTGAAAATGTTGGTACAAAAGGTATAAAAATGTTTAAGGTTCTTGACAGAAAATCCCCTTCAAAAAGATTGTATCAGCATCCCTTCATCCAGCTTGATTTCATTTATTTTTACCACATCACAAGGCATGTGGGATATTAGTTCCCCAACCAGAGATCAAATCTATGCCTCCTGCAGTACAAACACGGAGTCTCAACCACTGAACAGCCAGGGCATTTCCTTCCAGCTTGATTTTAAATGGTCCCAAAATAGCAGTGTGGGTTCACCTTAATATTATTAGCTTCACATTAACAGTCATTTAGATGTTTTTTCTTAAAAAAAAAAAAAAAAAAATATATATATATATATATATATAGTGCTGCAATGGAAAACATTGAATATGAATTTTTGCTGAAATTTCTTGGAAGTAGAATGAATACAGCAATGAGTATGAACATTAAAGATTTTTTATAACATATTGACAAATTGCCTTCCATACAGCAGTTTTTGCAGGAAATACAGAATCACTGATCTGACAGCTGGGGGCTTCCCTGGTGGCTTACAAGGTAAAGAATCTGCCTATTGACCCAGTTCAATCCCTGGGTCAGGAAGATCCCCTGGAGAAGAGAATGGCTACCCACTCCAGTATTCTTGCCTGAAGAATTCCATGGACAGAGGAGCCTGGTGGGCAACAGTCCATGGGGTCACTAAGACTCAGACATGACTGAGCAACTAACACACATCTGACAATTACAGAGTCCATATGAGAATGATTTTTCTCCTTTAAATTATGTGATTAAAAAAAAAGTTTCCACCAATAATTCAAATAATTCTAATTCAAAGCTCTGTATTAGAGAGGAAGCATGGCTACTAAAACTATGTTTCTTTTAATTCTGAGAAACTGTTGGTTCCAATGAGAAAACTTATTTGGAGAATGGCTTGTTGAGAAATAACAAATGAATTCCATTATCATATGTATTTAAATAAAAAAATAAAAATTAAAACAAAAGAATCCTTGTATCTAAAAAATACAGAAATTGGTAACACTCAGTGTGCCAGTTACAGATTTACTTCCAAGCCGCCTTCCCCCAAACGACATGGAAGCATTGGTCTAGGTCAGGGGTCAGCAAAATTTTTCTGTAAAGGGCCAACAGCCAGACAACACATATTTTTCAGCTTTGGGGGCATGCATGGACTCAGTCCAACTGGTCAACTCTGTCTTTCTGGTATGAAAACAGCCACAGATTATATGTAAACAAAGTTGTTTTCCAATAGAACTTATTTACAAACGTAGGCAGCAGATTCGGCCCAGGGGCCACATTTGGCTAACTCTTGGTCCAGAGGTTGGTTCTGCATCTCCAGGTGAGCAATTCGTGTGTAATACTTGGGGTACAGGATATTCATCGTCTCTAACATTAGCCTAAGCGGCTCTACTCAGAAACTTATTGAAATTCAGATTACTACATTGTATTCAGGACCTACAGAACTAAAATCTCTGAAAGTCAGGTTCACCAATCTATGGTTTAACAAGCCTTCAAGTGATTTTATACATGCTGAAGTCTTCAAATTAAAGGTCTAAGTCCAGCAAAGGTCCTTAATAAAACATGGGGAACTAGGTTCTAAGAATGAGCTTTTCCCTATTTCTCCCATCTCTTGCAAACCTCAAGAGATGTTGCCACTCCGCTAGTGAGCTAGTAATAACACTTTATAATAAGAGGCACGGCACACATGACTCCAGGCAGGTGGTATCTCATTAGACCAGCAGAGATTGAATCCTTTCCCCTAGTGGTACCAAGACTGCTATCCTTACAGTCTTGTTTCTGCAGAACTTAAAAAACAGAAAAGAAAAATACATGGTGAGTCTGTGATGTGAAACAGAGGCTGCAGGACAGATTGCTGTATGCTGATAAAGCTCTAGAAATTACTATCTACATTTAACTCCCCACATGGACAAGCATGAAACATTTTGCTAGCACTTCAGGATAGCTGCTTTATTATTATTATCCCGCCTGTTTTCTCGGTTCTTTTTCTCCTGGTCAGTCTTTTGATAAATTTCATTCCCCAGTCAGAAGAAACCTGAATTAAGCCTGGAAAGGAAAACAAGGTTCAAATTCCATCATCTCTATTTTTCTCATTATTTCCAGCCTTTTGTGCTTCTTATATTCATTCTAGCTAAACAGGGTAGTAGAATAACACCTGCTCAGAAAAATAAATAAATAAAAGATTTACTGAGAGCAGAAAAGACAATGGTCCCCTGCTGGCAACACTACACAGCTGATATGTGCTTCACACTATATAGCTGATATGAGCTTCTGCCCAACCCTAATCAACAAACAGCTGCATGACCTCATGTAAAGTTGAAGTCAAATGTCTCTACAATCAGAACCACGAGTGGAATCTGAAGATCGTGTGTGTGTGTGTCCCTCAAGAAGACGCTAAATTCTTAAAAACACATTAGGAACTAACAGAACTGTGCTCAGCCGACCTGCAGGACTCACGTGCTGACAGTGAACACTGGATGGACCATGGCTCTGAAGGCCACCCACAATGCTAAGCGGTAACTTTACAATCCTTACTCCAACCAATGAGACTGGTTCTGCTTCCAATGCCATCTTACAGAAAATGAGGCTCACAGATTGCCCCATAATCCAGGTAATTTGACAAAGTGGAAATATGTGTAAACAGAAAGAGATAATGGGCATGGCGAGATGTTAATAGCTGGTCAGTGATGATGGAATACATTATGCTGTTGTTTTTTTTAATTAGTGTATGGATTTGAAATATTTCAAGATAAAAAAAAGAATAAAATGATTTTTTTTCTTAAACAGTCACACTCATCATGCCACTAGAAAACATCTATGTGGATATCAACATAAAAACCACAGGCTGACTTCCCATAAAACTGTGTCATTGTACAGCTGTTCCAATATTCTCTTGATGCTCAACATAAGGAAACACCAAGACAGTGACATCTGAACAGCATTAGATTCCAGAGAACACCCAACCAGGGAGTGTATGCAAGGTTCCTTCCCAGGATTGGGCACCCCAGATTGAAGCCCTACACTTTTGGGTCTTGAGACACTGTTGACAAGTAAGAAGTTTTCAGTGTGTTTATGAAAATACAAATTGAGATGCCATTGGCATTTCATATTTTGAACATCCATAGTAATTAACACAGCTGTTCCCCTACCGTCCCAATCTCACTCCAATTTATTCTCAGATAAGAACAGATAATGCAGGTGGTAAACGATATTCTAATATTGTCTGATATCATTCAAGCAACAGCAGACTAGGACTAGAGTTCCAGGTCATCTGACCTACAAAAGGAAATATCATAGAAGTAGAAAGTTAAAGTGAATTCACTCAGCCGTGTCCCAACTCTTTGGGACCCCATGGACTGTAGCCTACGAGGCTCCTCCGTCCATGGGATTTTCCAGGCGACAGTACTGGAATGGATTGCCATTTCCTTCTCCAGGGGATCTTCCTGACCCAGGGATTGAACCAGGGTCTCCCGCATTGCAGGCAGATGCTTTACCATCTGAGTCACCAGGAAAGCCACCGCGCCATACAAACAGGGTGCTGGGAAAGACTGAAGGCAGGAGGAGAAGGAGGCGACAGAGGATGAAATTGTTGGATGGCATCATCAGCTCAATGGCCATGAGTTTGAGCAAACTCCAGGGGATAGTGAAGGACAGAGAAGCCCGTCCCTGGGATTCTCCAGACAAGAACACTGGAGTGGGTTGCCATTTTCTTCTCCAATGCATGAAAGTGAAAAGTGAAAGTGAAGTCACTGAGTCGTGTCCAACTCTCAGTGACCCCATGGGCTGCAGCCCACCAGGCTCCTCCATCCATGGGATTTTCCAGGCAAGAGTACTGAAGTGGGGTGCCATTGCCTTCTCCTATGTTAGCACATGCCACTCCAATTTCTGCTGGACTGTGAGAACAGAGCCCACCAACAATATTTACACATTATTTGATGGGTCTGAAAAAGGTGAGACCATTTTCCCTGAGGAAAGCATCCTAATAATTCTATGCTTTGCATAGTACTCCTCTAAAAATCTTTCAGAACTAAAAACAAATGAGAGAATCACAAGTATATGGTCCCAGACAGTGAGAATGGAAAGAAAGACATCTTGCATCAGTAAGATTCTACAGCAGATGCAGGCAAAACTTTTCTGAAAGGTCAGATAGTAAATATTTTAGGCTTCATAGGCTGTAAGGTCTGTGTTCCAACTCTTCAGCTCTGTTTTACCAGAAAATCAGCTCTAAACAAGATGTAAACAATTGTGCCTGGCTATGTTCTATTAAAACTTTATTACAAAAACATACAGTAGCCTGGACTTGGCCCACAAGCTGTAGTTTGCCACCACCCCATTCCAAGGATTGTCTCTCTCAAAAATGTGCTGTTTGCCTAAGCTTGCCAGGCTTTATATGACTGTGCATCTGTGTGTATACAGGTAGCTCTGGTGTACAAACAACTGCCTTAGAAAAAGAGTAGGAGGGTGAGTCATGATCTGCACTGACGGGGCTTTCATAAAAAAACTCAATGGCTTAAACATAACCCATTCTCATGGCCCCTACAAAGCAGAACAATTTTACACATTTAAAGAGCCTTCTAAGAAATGTATTAAATGTTTCCTGGAATGGAATGTTATTGGTGTCAATCTCCACTCTACACAGATCTGCAGGATAGAAAAACTCAGACACTATAAATAAAAACTTCCCTTTGATGATCATATGTTTGATGCTTTATCATAAATCTCTTTCATGAACTTTATCTTATTTAAACTTCATAAAACCCAGGGAGAATGGTTAACATTGTTCCCACTTCAAAACAGATGAAGAAAGTGAGACTCCCAGGTACTGAAGGGATCAGATGGATGTAGGACTAGAAATGAGATGTCCTAACTCCAAACCTCTACACTTTCCCCCTTTCATCTCTGTGATTCTAAACCAGGTGTTTATCCAGCAGTGGAGAGTGAAACTTTTTGTTAAAAACATATACTGGCATTTATCACAACTGTCAAGGTCATGGAAAAAGAAGAAAAGATTAAGAACCTTGTACAGACTAGAGGAGTTTAAGACATGACAACTAAACGCAACATAGAAAATAGACACTGTAAAAGTAACTCATGTCAAATGTATCATGACTATGCAAGATGTTGGCACTGGGGAAAATTAGGTAAAGGAGATTCCAGAACCCTCTGTACTACCTTTGCAACTTTTTGCGTCTAAAATATTCCAAAACAGAATTTATTTCTTAAAAAATGTACATAGTGCACCTATGTGAAAGTGCCTATGTGCAGGGTTCTCAGGCTATTTTACTTTTGCGAGACCAGTAGGTAAGAATTCTTACAGGGATTGATCACAGTTCTCATTTATAGAGAGTATGATATACAGTATATGTGGCTAAAAAATATTTGGGAGAAAGAGTTCTTAATTCATAGGTGGTCACAAGATATTTCTAATTCTTGTAATTCCATAAGTGATTATCATTTTCACACTACTATTTTCATTCCATCACCATCTTTCAGCTGTTATTCAAAAATGATTATAAATAATGGGGCTATAAAAGCCATTCGATAATTAGGACACTCACTGGCCATATGCACACCCCGACAGTGGGAGGTGATTTATGTAAGGAAACCCCATCACATCTGCCAAGCTGGCTTCTCTCTGACCAACTCTCCAATTGCAGATGAAAACATGGTTCTTAATAGTCATCTTTTTCTTAACTAGAGCACTGACTTGTGAGTCAAAGTGCTACAGCATTTAAAATTTTATATACAAGGAAAGAAAAACAGACTCAATAAACCATTCTCTGTCGTGCCACCTCATGGATCCAGATAACTAGAGGAAAAGTACAAAACATTATCAACTGGATCTGGTCAGAATCCTGGCCTTTGTCACAGAATGGGAAAGACCTAAAGGAAATCCAAGGAAGGACGAAAGAACTCAGACCTAGCTGGTCAAATCTCACCCCCTTGATACACAAGACTTTAACAGATGTAAGCTTAAGCCCATGGCACGATTCACCAAGGGTTTCTTCCAGGAGTGCCACTGGCATCTTGGACAGAAAAATTCTTTGTTGTGGGTTTACTCTCTGAACCTCAGCAGCCCGGTTCTTGGCAGCTTCCAAATAAATGCCTGAAGTGATCCCCAGTCACTGCAACAAGCCTAGTGAGGCAGTGCCACCCTGGGAGACGGATAAATGGAGAGCAATCAGGAACAGTTATTCCTGTTGAGCTTTCTTTCTTTTCTCCATTTAGATCCAAGAGCATATAAGAAAAATACTGGGGGGAAAACCCTCATACTGGGGATGATTTCAAACAGCTAAGATCTCCTCTGCACATACTTACATAAGCATATCTGTCTTCTAGTGCAGGGATGCTGGTAAAGAGGAATCAGAGCTTAATGCTGAGACCAGAGGTTTGTGCTAGTCGTAACAATGATGCAGCAGAGATAGTCTCCGGCAAGCCTCTCAACGGAAAGCCCCTCCACCAGTGTCTAGCCCATCGCTCTGGTTTACTGTGTTCACAGCCTTTGCATGACTGCTCAGCCGCTTCAGTTGTGTCCAACTCTTTGCGACCCTATGGACTGTAGCCCGCCAGGCTCCTCTGTCCAAGAGATTCTCCAGGCAAGAATACGGCAGTAGGTTGCCATGCCCTCCTCCAGCGGCTCTTCCTGACCCGGGGATAGAACCCTTGTCTCCTGCATCTCCTGCATTGCAGGTGAATTTTCCACCCACTGAGCCACCTAAAGTGATGATTGTTTTACCCACTGAGCCACCTAAGGTGGTTTATCAATATGTTTCTTTATCTTGTTTATTATGCGTCCTCCACCACCATGATGGTTTCACATGAGAGCTGAGACCCTCTCAGCTTAGAGGGGAAATTGGCATAGACCTAGTGATGATTAAATGAGTGGATGAGGATGTAAACACTACTTAAAATAACACTAGTGACTGAAGCAGGATTAAGCTGAACTACACTCCCATCCTGGCTTTGCCGTTTGCTACCTCTGTGTTCTTAGGCAAGTTCCTTCATCACTCTGGGTCTCTGTTTCCTTGTTAGGAAAATGGGGATAATGACAGTACATACAACAGGGCGGTAAAGATTATTAAATGAAAACATGCAATGCTCAGCAAATGCTAGCTACCCTCCCCTTGACTTGGAAGCATCAGTATCATATTCCAAAATGTACATTTTATGGAGTTGTTTGTCCTCAAGGAGAGTTTTTTAATGATTAATGCTTATGACAATATGTATAAAACAAGTTAAACAAGTCAAGCTTTCCATATTACTAGGCTGAAAACTAACTAAAACTTGGATGCTGTCGCTGGACTGCTTTCACATACTGAACACTTACAAATAGTGCATCCATGGTATACTCTATGGCCAAAGGTGTGTGAGTAAAGACAGGATTTTTAGGTTTGTATGGAATATGAATGACAGTGCAGAGTATCAAACACCCTTCAGTCCAGCACCAGTTTATCAGGAAATCTAGCATTCCTTTTTTACTTTACTATGTATTTCAATGTTCTTCATATATGTGTTATATTCCTTCTTTATTACTTTAATTTGTATTACCCTGATGAATAAGGATATGAAGTATCTTCTATTCATGTGTGAAATTTCTATTAAAATTTTTTAACTTTTATTAGTTTATCTCCTTAATATTGACTTTAAGAGTTCCTTATACATCCTGCATATCAGTCCTTTGTCAGAAATAAATTTTGCAAACCCCTTCTCCTAGTCTGTGACTCATCTATTCACTTTGTTAGGGATATCTTTTGATGAGTGGAAGTTTTGATGGTTGATGAAGCCTCATTTATTGATTTTTATGGTTACTTTTGTCTTTATTGTTCATTTGTTACAGATGAGTCATAAAATAGGAACGTGAAGCAGACAGAACTCTGAGCAAGGGTCAGGAGATGTTGCTTTGAGACCTACATTTGTGCCATATGTTTTGGAAAAGTCATGGGTGAGGACTAACTTTATGCGTCAGCCTGACTGGACCACAAGGTGTCTAGATACCTATGTATCTAGTCAAGTATTATTTAGCATGTTTCTTACGAGAATTCTACTGGATGACTTTCACGTTTCAACTAATATACTGAGTAAAGCAGATCACCATCTCTAATATAAGTGGCCCTCACCCAATCAGTTGAGGGCAAGCTGACTTGCCCATGAATAAGGGCTCATGAATAAGCTCATGAATAAGAGCTCCTGCCTCAACCTTTGAGCTAAGACATCAGCTTTCTGGATTTCGTACTAAACCAAAACATCAGCTCTCCTTGTCTCAAGCCTGCAGCCTTCAGACTAGAACTTACACCATCAGCTTTCCCAGATCTTAAGCCTCTAAACTCTTAACTAAAACCACACCATCAGTATTTCTGGGCCTCCAGCTTACCAACTATAGACCTTGGGTTTGTCAGTCTACATAATTGCATAAACCAATTTCTTACCATAAAGTAGTAAGGAAAAGTCGCTCAGTCATGTCTCTTTGCGATCCTATGGACTATACAGATCATGGAATTCTCCAGGCAAGAATATTGGAGTGGATAGCTGTTCCCTTCTCCAAGGGATCTTCCCAACCCAGGGATCAAACCAAAATCTCCTGCATTGCAGGCATATTCTTTCCCAGCTGAGCCACAAGGGAAGCCCAATATCTTATCATAAATATCCATAAATAGATAAAACTTCCTATTGGTTCTGTTTCTCTGCAGAACTCGAATACATTAACTACCTCTTCTAGTTCCAACACAACATGCAGCATTCTAACAGGCACTTAATGAATCTTGCTGAAATCCCTCATAAATCAGCTTGGTTCACACATCTGTAAGTGAACAGGCTAGATTTGACCATCCCAGAGTTCTCTCCCATTCTGATATTTATCTTGATCTCACCTTTTTATTCAAGCAAGGGCTTCCCCCTTGGGTGTCCTTTTGCAAAATTAATCCAGCTATGCCTCTCAGAAAAAGTGACAAACCATTCTCTTGGCTCATCAACTCAGCAGTCACTCTTAACAGGCCCTGCTACATGTAAACCTGTTCTGGCTTGCTTGCCCCCACGTTAAGGAAGCGGAGTGCTAGTGAAGGAGTTCAGACAGTTCAAAGTTATTTGAGTATTTACACATCATAGAGGTTACAGCAGCCGAATTCTTAATAGCACAGGGAACTTTACTCAAGATCTTGTAATAACCTACAATGGGAAAGAATCTAAAAAAGAATGTTAATCTAAATTAATCTAAAACAGAATCATATATATATATATATAACTGATTCATATATATATATATGTATAACTGAATCATGGCTATGCAGCCGCAACTAACACAACCATGTAAATCAACTATGTTTCAATTAAAAAAAAAAAAAAACCCAGGATGCTAAAACAAACCAAAAAACAATAAATAAATAAATTGCTGCTACACAGACTTACTCACCACACTTCTAAACTGACATTTTAAAAACTGCAACAAAGTCACCAAATGAGGCAATAAATCTAATTACTGATTGTTGTTATGAGGCGAGCAAGTCACAGGTGACACTCCAGAGGTACCAAAACATAGAAGGGGGTCTAACATTTGTCAGAGGAACAAACAGAAGTATGTTAACACCTCAGCCTTTGGGAACCTCTGACACCCTCTTTTCCATTGCTTGATTTCAGACCAGTCCACAGGAGACAGAAAATTTTCATTAGAAATTAAAGTGATCTTAAATAAATTTTGCGACGCCTTTTGAAACCAGCCTACACCCCAGGGAGATGTCAAGCCACATTTGACAATTCCTGCTTTAGAATAAGTCGTATAAAATAAGAAAATTAGGTGATAATGATTTAAAGTCACCGTGAGAACCTGAAGGAATGGAGTTCATCTGGCTTCCCTCACATGTCTCTAACAGCAAAAGCAGGGAACTGGTCTCTCCTTGGGGCCTGCAATGTCCTAATGACAAGCAATCAGCCAGGCTCACTCAGAATGGAAGAGGCGACTGGACATTAATTACCTGGAAGGGAGGGTTATGAACCTTGATGAACATTAGAATCACTGGAGCACAGCTCAATTAACACCAGTGTCCAATCCCCCATCTCTGAGCAACTAAGTAAGAATCTATGAGGAGAGACTGGGCAGTGGTGGGTGTTTTGGTCTTTCATCTTCCCTAGGGATTGCAGTGTGCAGTCAGCATTCTAAGCCTAGCCTACTTCTCTGGTCCTGGACACTTAGTGGAGTCTCTAATTGTGAGAATATCTATGCAGAACCCTCTGTACAGAGAGAATCCGGTAGGCTCTCCTAAGATGAAGTGCCCTGAGCTTCAAAGGTGAAAACAGACTCTGAACCAGGAGCAGGGTGGGATGGGTGGAGTGAAGAACACCAAGAGGAAAGAGACCTTAAAACAAACAAACAAACAAAATCTAACACCCTCTTAGAGCCATAGCCCTGGGAAGTTAAACTGGGTTTCTGTCTGCCCTGACTAGGGAAGAACACTCAAATTAGCCGGGTAGAAAATTCATTTCAAAGGATTTGGGGATGCTGGGTGACTTGGACTTTGATGTCTCTCACTGCAGCTTAGCCATCCCCTTGGCTTTCTGAAAAATTCCTGAGAAAAGTAGTAAGTTACATATATTTAATTTGAAGAACACTTACCAAGTGAAAAGGTGGGAAAGGGGCTACAACCAATGACAAAGAACAAGGTGAGAAAGGGTGGACAGCGAGCACAAATGCAGGGCTTTCCCACATGAAAATAGTAATGCTGATGTCTGAAAAGTGGTACAGGCTGATTTCTGGAGCTGAATAAAGCACCGACACACTTAGGAAGAAACAGAGAAGATGAAAGAACAAACAGAAGTCTCCCCTAAATTAAACACAACTCAAATGCAACTGCTTGAATTGGGTAATTATTCTGTTGATGGATTCTACACTCAAGCTGACGCTGAACCATGGGCTGCCTCATTTCTTCAAGTACCAACACCAAGTGATGCTTTCAGCCACCCTCAGATCTCAATCAAGCTGTTCAGTGCTCACAAACAATCAATTTCCTATAATGAAATATTATTCTGCCACTAGTCAGAGATATAGAAGCTACTACAATCATCCCTCTCTTCAAAAGACTCCCAGGGAATAAGTGAAAAGGCTTTAAAGCTTTTTCGTCAGCAACTACATATATTTAACCCCAGCAGAGAACTTTTTCCTCATCCATATATTAAAATTTTCCATATATTAAAATTAAAAGTGTTTCTGTGCTGTCTTATCTGGACATGTACAATCCCCCAAACTCTCAAGTGTAGTCTTTATTTCTTTATACTAAAATCACACTGGTATCTTAAAAGTCCAAGCAAAATCAAATTATGAAAGTAAAGCAGTTACACTTTCGCTTCTTTTTCGTGTTAAAAGAATTCTAGCTTAACATTTGTGTTTTCCCCCATAATTAGAAAGATTATGGAAATGTAGTCAAACAGGCTTGAGCAGAAAATAGCTAAAATAGAAGCCCCATATACAAAAGAATAACAATTAAAGAATAAAAGCTCCATCCTTCATTTGATAGGTATTACCTGACTGGAAATTAAAACACTTCGTGCTATCTCTAGAGAAGAATTCTGTTCCAAAACGAGGGTCTACTGTTTAAATTGTGCAAGCCAAATCAGCTTGAAGAAACAGAAGGCTCTGCTAAGCTTTAGCAGAACAAGCCCTAACATAATATGCCAAGGAACACGTTTGACAAAACAGAAGTAGAAAAATATTTTCAAAATCGGTTCTTGGCTTAAATCTAGCATTTGGCACCTCAAATAAACACAGAGAAGAAGAACTAACTTGGCTGTGCCATGTGACTTTTGGAACTGCAACAGGCCAGATGGTGGGGTAGGTTATTCATTTCTCAGCTTCTCATCATCTCTGCCCTTACATTAGAGCCTCTCCAGGTGAGGGTGCCTTACAAGGGTAGGAAAGACAAGAACTGGATAAATGCTTATAACCAGTTTTCTGGGGAATTATTATCGCCTTTAAAACTATGCCTTTATCAAACATCTCATGCCAACTCCACAGATCTCATTAATAAATGTTATGGCTTACAGAACCAAGTCATCGTCACATCTGTTGTCTATAAACACTAAAAGAGTAACACCTCCTCTGCTGGGAAGGTGACACAGATGTGCATTTCCCTCATCCTCCCACAGAGCACAACAGCAGACCTCCAGTGCCATCTATGAAACTGACAAGAAGGCTCTGAAATGTGAACAGAAGGCAGACCTCTTAGGACTCTCAGGAAAGATCTCAGCATGCAGGCGAGTTCTCTTTCTTTACGCCCCATATAACCCAGCATCGCAGGAGAAGACGCTGACAACAAGTAAATGTCAAGAGTCCAACAAAAGTCTGTTCTCTCTACCTAAAGAACCAAGTAATAGGTTCAAGGCAGGGGGGCCTGGGTTTGATCCCTAGTAGGGAACGAGATCTCACATGACTCAACTAAGAGTTCACATGCTGCAACTGAGAAGTTCACATGCCACAACTAAAAGACTCTGTAGGCTGCAATGAAAGATCTTCAGTTCAGTTCAGTTCAGTTCAGTCGCTCAGTCGTGTCCGACTCTTTGCGACCCCATGAACCACAGCACGCCAGGCCTCCCTGTCCATCACCAACTCCCGGAGTTCACTCAAACTCATGTCCATCAGGTCGGTGATGCCATCCAGCCATCTCATCCTCGGTCGTCCCCTTCTCCTCCTGCCCCCAATCCCTCTCAGCAGCAGAGTCTTCTCCAATGAGTCAACTCTTCTCATGAGGTGGCCAAAATACTGGAGTTTCAGCTTCAGCATCATTCTCTCCAAAGAAATCCCAGGGCTGATCTCCTTGCAGTCCAAGGGACTCTCAAGAGTCTTCTCCAACACCACAGTTCAAAAGCATCAATTCTTTGGTGCTCAGCCTTCTTCACAGTCCAACTCTCACATCCATCCATGACCACAGGAAAAACCACAGCCTTGACTAGACGGACCTTTGTTGGCATAGTAATGTCTCTGCTTTTCAATATGCTATCTAGGTTGGTCATAACTTTTCTTCCAAGGAGAAAGTGTCTTTTAATTACATGGCAATCACCATCTACAGTGATTTTGGAGCCCAGAAAAATAAAGTCTGCCACGGTTTCCACTGTTTCCCCATCTATTTCCCATGAAGTGATGGGACCAGATGCCATGATCTTCGTTTCTGAAGGTTGAGCTTTAAGCCAACTTTTTCACTCTCTTCTTTCACTTTCATCAAGAGGCTTTTTAGGTCCTCTTTACTTTCTGCCATAAGGATGGTATCATCTTGATATCTGAGGTTACTGATATTTCTCCCGGCAATCTTGATTCCAGCTTGTGCTTCTTCCAGCCCAGTGTTTCTCATGATGTACTATAGGTTAAATAATCAGGGTGACAATATACAGCCTTGATGTACTCCTTTTCCTATTTGGAACCAGTGAAAGATCTTACATGCCATAATTAAGACCTGGTGCAGCCAAATAAATAAATACAAATAAATATTCAAAACAATAAACATTGCCAAGTGATGAACATGCAAATGAAGTTTGAGAGGCACTGATATGAACATGATTGGGGGGATGGGGGCCACACAGCTTGTGGGATCTTAGTTCCTCATCCAGAGATCAACCCAGGCCTTTAGCAGTGAAAGCACAGAGTCCTGACCACTGAACTGCCAGGGAATTCCCTACTACACAATTCTTAATTCACCACAGTGATGACTTTGTACCAACATGGAATATATGTATTATATCCCCACAAGCAAAATAAGCTGGTACACATCTGAAATTCCTTAATGCTAGTGTAATTTGTGTGTGTGCACACAAGTCAAGGCCTGGCAAGAAATGAGCACAACATAAAAAGAGCAGTTTGGAGGCAGAGGGATTATGACTCTTTCCTCACCAAGTCCCCCATTTTGTTGTTAAAACTTATAATTCTGCTAATATGTTATATGACAAGATGCCAGGGCCAATGTATGAGGATCAACACTTTTTACTTTCTCGCTTGCTGCTTTCCTAGGATCATGACGACCTGGTAGAATGAAATCCCACATACTTGAGGTTACCCAGGCTCATGAGCAACCAGATCTGCAAGGGCCCTGGCTTGGTTTTAGCCAGTTTAACTACCTGCAAAAAGAACAAATAGTGGTCCAAAGGAGTCTCATTTGAAGGCACAGCCAAAGCAGCTCAAATATGCTCTAGACATAAGGTCCAACTTGTCGGTAGAGTAACACTCCCTGCAGGTCCAAAGCCTTTGGATCTACACTGGCTGCAGGATGCAGATATGGCAGTGAGAGCCCAGCACTCACCAGAAGTACACAATGTCCTGACTGTGATGGTGGTTAGCTGTGTGCCTGGACATTATGGTCTCTGAGACTGTACATTAAACCCACTCCTCCAGTCACATGGCATCAGCACCAGACAAAGAATTCAACTGACTGCTCATCAATGAGTCATCTTTTAAATTCTTTGCTTCCTTTTTTTCCTCACTGCAGGCAGAATCCCAAGCATGTCATCCTTGTAAATGGTACCAAGAAAACACCACCAGATTTTCAGAGGATCCAAGAGATAATCTGTGTCCCACAGTTGAAAAAAACTATATGCTTAACCTAACCCCAAAGTTAATTCTTCAAATGATTTTTTCCTACAAGCCAACTTTTCCCCACCTCATCTCAAAATCACTACATTTCAGATAAACTCTTCAGCTCATGTTTAGAGTATGTAGTGACCCAGTTCAAACATGTTCTGGGAATATTTATATGTAAACATCTAAAACCCTATATTCCTTAACTATTACACTGAAGGGAAAACAACAACAACAACACTTTAATTAAAGGGATAGTGCTACACTGGCTGAACAAAACAATATCTACTTTCAAACTTCAACAATTATTTATACACATGCCATCCAAAATGAAAACTAAAGGAGCTTTATTACTGTTTCTATACTAGTCACACTCATGCTATGAAATCATTACTTAAGAATTTTTAAACTCTGATTATCAAAGGGTAGATAAATAAACACTCTTGTAAGAAAATTGGTTTTTACTTCTAAATATGAAGTCACTTGTCATTTTTGAAAGATTTCAAAAAGGAAGGGCAATTCACAGTCATTCAAAGACAGTAAGAGAGCCATAACAACTAGAACAAATAAAAGCTTTACTTTAATTCAGGGCTTTCACCCTTAGCACTACTGACATCCAGGGTGAGATAATTCTTTGTTGTAGGGGCTATGCTGTGCACTGTGGGATGTTTAGCAGCATCCCTGGTATCTACCCATAATATGTCAAAACTCATTTGTGGCCAGTTGTGAAAACCAAACAAATCTCCAGACATTGCCAAATTTCTCCTGGGGAATTAACTGTCCTCGATTGAGCACCACTGCTTAACTTAAGCCACAGAGTAGCCTGCTGCTGCTGCTGCTAAGTCGCTTCAGTCGTGTCCAACTCTGTGCGACCCTATAGACGGCAGCCCACCAGGCTCCCCCGTCCCTGGGATTCTCCAGGCAAGAACACTGGAGTGGGTTGCCGTTTCCTTCTCCAATGCAGGAAAGTGAAAAGTGAAAAGTGAAAGTGAAGTCGCTCAGTCGTGTTTGACTCTTAGCGACCCCATGGACTGCAGCCCACCAGGCTCCTCCATCCATGGGATTTTCCAGGCAAGAGTACTGTAGTGGGGTGCCATTGCCTTCTCCGAACAGAGTAGCCTAGTGAATCCTAAATGTAACTGAACCCTCTCTTGGCCTCTGTGGTTTACTGGTTTGCCAACACAACAGAATGACTGTCACCACTCAACTTCCTATGACTGCATTTGAGGAATCATCAAGTATTAGCAGATGGCATGCAATGCAAGTCCATGCAAGAAGAGGCCTCAGCTTTACTAGAATTGAAATAATGGTGATGTCAACTGCTCACTGATTTTCTAGAGACTGAATATATGTATATTTTGAAGGCTGAAGCTAGTGACTAGAGTTACTGTGAGGCATACCTGAAACAGTCACTATGCCCAAAACTATGGGCAAGAAGACTGCAGTCCTGGCCAAAGTTATCATCAAAATATGACCGCCTATTAGCCTAAATTGCTGGAGTCCAGGAACACTGAGTAGTTACGAGAAGTGCACGAGGTGAACTAACTCATCCACAGAGGTAATTAGTGTTTAACAAATACATTCAAAGAGGTAAGAAACTCTGTATGTTATTTTTCCATTTCTTTCCCAATGAAACTCTGCACTGAACTTACAACCTGGTAAACAGGAAAAGGCACCTTCTTATACCTGACAGGCATCTTTGACTCTATTTCCCACATCCCCCATATTATAATAGTTGCCAAGTTCTCCCAATTCCACCTCTTGTGTCTCTCTTGAATAGGCCCACTTCTTTCCATCATACATCTCATTGCTGAATTACTACAGACACCTCCTAACCAAATACCGAGCTTCTAGTCTTGGCCTCTCCCATGGGACATAAAACAATTTTTCAAATGCACAAATGTGATCGTCTTTCTCCAGCTTGTATTTCTTCATAGGTTTCCTACTGTTCTTAAATGAAATCCAAACATCCTCATGCTTCTACATTATCTGGACCATCAATGTGGGCGCAGGGGAGGGATATATTAAAAAAAAAAATCAGTATCACATGCAATGGAATCAGATCTTACTTAAGCTGAGTCTGGTACTAAAAGTTTAAAAAGCCAGAATGACTGGTAATCTAAATTATATCTAAAAATCCCACTAGCCTGCCAGGACCTGGGCTTTTGGAATCTCAAAAGCCAAGAATCAACTTAGTTTTTCTTTGTATTTCTGTTGTGCCTTCCTTTTCCCTGAGATAGTGAGGAAGTTAGGCCAAGATTAGTTTAAATGTGGCACGGGTGAAGGTTTGGGCAAGTTAAATTGGTGATAAACATTATTTAGAATGTGATTCAGGAATATAAAACACAACTCCAGCTATGTTCAAAATATACATACACATACGTGGTGTATTTCCATGGGGTAGAGGAAGCTGTTACAGAGGGAGTTCTAAGCAAGGCAAATGAACCAGAAAGAAATACAGCCATACGTTAATAGGAATATCTCTGGATGCTGAGATTAGAGGTGATTAATTTGATTTTCCATACGTTCATGTGGTTTCCACTATCAATAACAGAATAAGAAAAGTAAATAAAAACTCTAAAAGGTAAAAGCAAAGTAAGCCTTTGCTTCATGTTGTGGTTTGACAGAAAACAAAATTCTGTAAAGCAATTATCCTTCAGTAAAAAATTAGTTAATAAAAAAAAGTAAGCCTTTATATATCGGCTAAGATACAGACCAGATGGCAAAGGTAGCATCAAATTATTCTGGAATGTAAAGATTTATCACTTGCCCTTATTCTGCTAAGCTGCAGATCTCTGTGCCCAAACAACAGGGCACAGAATAGAAACTGTTGTTGTGTGGTGTGTCCAGAAGTTATCCCCTCAATTCATTCATCCCTGAGCTTTTTGACAAACACACAGCAAGATATACAAAATTGAGGGCAGGGAAATGTCCTGTAACATTGTTAAACGGTGGTAGGGGAACACTAGGGCACAAGTTAAAGGTACCGAGAAAGCTGTGGAATGCTGCTGACCCACCGGGAATATAAGCAAAAGGAAAAGCGCAGTTTTGAAGTATGAGCGCCTGATAATGATCAGTGAAAAGGTTTCCTCGCCATTTTCATGCTGAGTAAAAAGCTTCAAATTCACAGCTTAATTCAACACACACTGTTGAGTCTTGTTCTCTGTGCTAGTGACATGGGCAGTGACTGTCTACTTTCTGCCCTGAAGAATGTCTTTTTTTCATTCTGGGCAAGAGGACATGCCAATCTGCCTAACTTTACCTGCTTTTATCTCTTCTTGCCCCAAAGCAACAGTGTGAACTTTGGTCAGGGCATGAAATGCACCTTTGTGTAGGGACCACGTTCCACACTGACTCCTTCTGTCTACTGCATTTCTTTTCCCAAGTTTCTGAGTGTTGAGGGTCCCAACTATAAGAATACAAACTATATTGACTTCATTGTCCAGTAGTTTGAGAAATGCAAAATGGTAAGCATAAAGTACACGTGGAGTGAACTATGTATTTTGTAACTGTCAAATAACTTAAATTTCAACATGAAAATGCCTCTTGCATTTCGTTCAGATCAATTTCAAAAAGTGAAAATTGTCTCCTGCCTTAGCACAGTTGCAATCATTACAGGAGCCTTTATAAGCTCTCTTTATTACACACAATGCATTTTCCTACCAGTGTGAAGGCCAGCGGGGGGTGGGGGTGGGGGGTCTCATTCAACTCCCTGGCATTCTAACAGTGTGATGACTGGGAATATAGACACAAAGAGAAGAGAGGGAAAAAAAACAGCATCTCACCACCTGTAATCCCAGATGGCACTAGAAGACACTTCACCGAAAACCCATAAAGGCTTTAGAAAATATAAAGCAATGCACTAATTAAAAGGGAAAAAAAAGTCTACATCCAGCCACACAGAGTTATGGTACAGATTATTACACAGTCAACTGTGACTTTGGAAATAGGGCCTAAACTCTAACAAAACACACATGAGAAAATGAAGAGCTTTTCTGGTTTTCATTCCACTGATAGTACAATGCCTACGGATTTGTTAACTCAAAGAGTTTTTCCATGTTGCTCACTGTGACATGTAGAGGAGAATTCTGAATCGTCCTCATCCATCATCATGCTGACTGCAATTTATTGCAAGACTGTGTGGTAAGTGCTTACATACATTATTTAATTCAATCCTCACCACTTTTCAAAATGGGAACTATCATTATCTCTGTTTTCGGAAGCAAAAATGGAAGCACAGACAAGTTGAGAAAGCTGCCCAAGTTCAAACAGCTTAGTAAGACCCAATTCCCAGGGCTCTTTCACACTCTTGTGAAAAGTCATGCTGTTTAGCAAGAAATCATCTTTCTAAATTTGGGGGATTTGTTTGGTTTTTGTCTTTTAGTTTCTTCTCAAAGGTGGGCTGTACCTTGAGTTCACTGACAACCTGGAAAGCTCTCAAGCCAAAAACACTGGAACTGTCTGGGCATGCAAGCATGGGTCTTCTTGCTAACCATTCCAGATTTCAGTATAAAAACATAACCCTCTAATCTCATCAAGTCTGCACCAGGGAAAGAGAAATGAAGTTTCAGAAGTGCTAAATTTAAAAAAAGTTTCCCTCAATATCACCACAAAAATTTCAGGCTATATATTGAAAAAATTCATTCTTGATCAAAAGTTAGAAAACTTGCATGCATCTCAAAGCCCCGTTGCCTCTGATGCATTTTACTATATCTCAAACTACATATAACACTGCTATGATGTTAGCTCTCTTTCTCTTTTCCAGTTGGCCTCCCAGAAGGCTTAATATAAGAAATGAGGTGAAGTCTGGTATCAATTTTCAAACTAGATCTCAGATCCAAAGGAGATCAAATTCTACATGCCAAACCATCCTTAAACACAGAATAACATGCATCTTTTAAGTAATTTTCAATTCTAAATCTTACTCATTTCATAATATGTTATTATATGCATTTCATTGGTACAAACTTCTTATTCCATGGGGGAAATGAAGAAGGGCTATCTAACAAAAAAAGAAACAAACAAACAAAAAATGAGAATAAATGGAAGAATATCTACTGTGTTCCACATCAAACACAGGCTATATCTGAAGGTATCAAAAAAGAGATACAATAGCAAACATGATGATAAAGAGGCTAAGGATAATGATATCAACAGCTAATATTATGGAATATCTAATACCTGCCAAGTATTGGGCTAAGAACCTGATAAGCCTCCCAGGACTTCCCAGGTGGCCCAGTGGTAAAGAATCCACCTGTTAATGCAGGAACATGGGTTCAATCCCTGGATGGGGAAGGTCCCCTGAAGGGGGAAATCTCAACTCACTCCAGTATTTTTGCCTGGAAAGTTCCATGGGCAGAGAAGCCTGGTGGGCTAGTCCATGGGCTACAATGGGGTTGTAAAGAGTCAGACATGACTGAACATGCACACAGATGTTTAGGGCACACACACATACACACACACACACACACACACCCCTTCAAAGCCACAATATCCCTAGAAAGTAAATACTACTGTTAGCTTCAATTTAAAGAGAAGGAAACAGAAACACAGGCAGGCTAAGTATATTGCCCAGGGCGTACAGCAAATGTGGAGCTGAGATCCACCTCCAGGGCCTGTACTGACAATGCCCCCTAGGTAAAACAAACAGAAAATATGCCTTTGAATTAAGAGGGGTAGGGGAAAGTGCTCTCTACTTAATATGTACAATGGACATATGTAGCTAGTTATAGAGGGAGAAAGTTGCAGTTATTTCCTAAATGAACCCCCCTGTCAAAGGGAACACAAAGCAGGATCCCCCAAGCAATTGGGAAATTGAACACCCCTGCCTGCCTCCTACCTGCCTCAACAGTCAGTCTGGTTAAACTTTGCTTTCTATAAAACCCTCTATCTTCATGCATCCTAATTAGCCTGAGCTTTGTGTAGCCAAAACATGATAGCAATGACACTTGCTTCCAAGTCTGGAGCAAAGCCCAATAAAAATCAACCAACTTGAAAAAAACCTCCAATAGAAGCAACAGTACTAAGATCTCCGTTTAAATCTGATTCACCCACCTGCTACTGGGAAGCTCACCAATATTCTGAGTGAAATTTCCTCATCTATCAAACTAGTGGAGCAGTATCTTCCCATGCGGGTCTTTGTCAATTGAGATAATGCATGTGAAATGTTTGCATCACATCTCATATATTTATCAGTGAAGAATTAAGTGTGTACACAGAAAGCAATTTGGGATTTAACATTAATGCAGTATGTGAGGACTTTCAAACGATGTGGAAGTCACACTAGGGAAAATCAGTGACTTAACTGTTATGTTTCTTGGGGAAAGAAATTGAATGCCAAAAAGAACAATCTTTATTGCAAAGGTGGAATGAGGTGAGGGTTTCTTAATATTTATTTATTATAGTCTTTCTGACTCAAAATCACTTATAAAATCTTTCTTTTGGACTCCAGAGAACTACATAGTTCTCTATAAATATCACTGTTGACTTTCCATAAGGATATGACAAACCAAATATCGATATATCAGTAAAGGAATGAAAGCTCCAGTTAGTTATTGAGTCAAAATTCATTGGTCAAGGAAAATGCTGCTGTTTTAACAAACAAGTTTAATTTAAAAAATGATTTTTAACTTTTCTGTCCTCCAATGCCATCTATAGGCACCAAGATTCCCATTTGCTAGCAACCAAATGAAGGAACTCTAGCAGATGTATCTTCTCAGATGTTAATGTGCCTTTTTTTCCATTATCTAGGAATTTGGTTAAGTGTTGATCTGGTTCCTCCGAACTGAGGTGAGCCATGAAATTCTGCATTTCTAACAAACTCACAGGTGATGCCAATGCTGCTGGTCCATGGATCACACTTTGAGTAGCAAGGCTGTGGGACACAAGGCAACCATCATGCACATGTGCACACATGCTCTCTCATAAATCCAGCTTTGAAAAAAAAATTTATCAGCTCATAGCAACATTCTGTGCTCCTACCTAAGTTTCTGTCCAATGCCAAAACCAAATGAAATATATACAAAGTACATAAGTACGCTGGGTCTAAATTTGAGGGTTTTCTTTCCCAGTACCATAATATAACTACACAAGGATGAAGATAGTAAATACTAGAAATTAACCATTGATCTTTTAAGGATCAATGATGGTGCCTCCCTCCTCACGTTTCATGCCAGTCCTCTACACTCACCTAATCTCAGCAATTACCAGGTCAGTCAGTCAGTCAGTCAGTCAGTTCAGTCCCTCAGTCATGTCTGACTCTTTGCAAAGCCATGGACTGCAGCACACCAGGCTTCCCTGTCCATCACCATCTCCCAAAGCCTATTCAAACTCATGTCTATCACATTGGTAATGTCATACAGCCATCTCATCCTCTGTCGTCCCCTTTTCCTTCTGCCTTCAATCTTTCCCAGCATCAGGGTCTTTTCCAATGAGTCAGCTCTTCATATCAGGTGGCCAAAGTATTGGAGCTTCAGCTTCAGCCTCAATCCTTCCAAAGAACACCCAGGACTGATCTCCTCTAGGATGGACTGGTTGGATCTCCTTGCAGTCCAAGGGACTCTCAAGAGTCTTCTCCAATACAACAGATCAAAAGCATCAATTCTTCGGTGCTCAGCTTTCTTCACAGTCCAACTCTCACATCCATACATGACCACTGGAAAAACCATAGCCTTGACTAGACGGACCTTTGTTGGCATAGTAATGTCTCTGCTTTTCAATATGCTATCTAGGTTGGTCATAGCTTTTCTTCCAAGGAGTGAGCGTCTTTTAATTTGATGGCTGTAGTCACCATCTGCCATGATTTTGGAGCCCCCCAAAATAAAGTCTCACACTGTTTTCATTCGCCATGATCCATTTGCCATGAAGTGATGGGACCAGATGCCATAATCTTAAGTTTTTTGAATGTTGAGTTTCAAGCCAGTTTTTTCACCCTCCTCTTTCACCTTCATCAAGAGGCTCTTCAGTTCCTCTTCACTTTCTGTTGTAAGGGTGGTGTTATCTGCATATCTGAGGTTATTGATATTTCTCCCTGCAATCTTGATTCCAGCTTGTGCTTCATCCAGTCTGGCATTTCCATGAACAGTATGAAAAGGAACTACCAGGTAGGTCCTGTATTTTTCTCTATTCTATACAAGAGGAAAGTGAGGCTCGGCCAGATTAAATAACTTGCCCAATGTCACCAGACAGGAAGTATAGAGTATCTGACTACCAAGTCCATGCTCATAAACACTATGCCATGATGTACAATTATCCCAGAACTGCCAACTCTGTTTTTGGAAAAATTCAGCACCAAATCACTCCTGTGTCACAGTGATATCGGCCTCAAGTTCTACCTTTCTCATCCCTAGAATTTCCGAATGAGTGGATGGTGAAGAAAGCAGGTTCCCAGAGGTTGGTTGGGTCTCTCCATGTGATAGATTGAGTCCATTCTTTATAGCCTGCCGAGAACAATACTAAATAGTCACAGATTATAAATTGGCCACATGGATATCACTCAGCTGTCCAATTTAACTGCTATTTAGAAAATGACTCCTCTGTACTTTGTTATGTACATACAAGAAAGAGAAGGCATGGTTTCAGCCTCCAAAGGAACCCAGTATTTTTGGTGAGGTAAAACTTTTATTGATTTGTCTCATTCATTTCACAAATATTCACTCTGTGACTATCCCATGTCACCCATTCTGCAGAGTTGTCAGACAACAGTTTCACCCTGAGTTCACAGTCAAGCAGTAGAAATACACATTAAATGGGAAATTATATAAATAATCATATACAAATGTGATGAGTGGAACAACAGTCAAGTACAAAATGCTGGGGGAGACATGGTCTTGTCTACAGTACATTCTAAGAAACTCAAGCAAGGTTAAGATAAATACTCAAACACCAATATTTAGCCACCTTTGCAGGAGTGGTCTAGCTATCCAAAGTGACTGCCCCTTGACAACTCTGAAATCTACACATTCATGGGGAACAAAGGACATTATCTTTTGAAAGTTTCCAGATCTCATTAGAGGAAAATGGGCCAGATTCCTGCTCTTATCACATGATTACTTCAAACTAGGCTTAAAATCACAGAAACCAGGGGTGTCAAAAAGTTTCCTGACATCTGTCTTCTAATTATTCTTTTCACTTTCAGATTAGACAAATTTTGCTATAATGAAACAAGATTAACAAGGAACATCATCTCCATGGGAGGCCACAAGGCCAGTCTTCCATAACAAGCTATTACAACACAACGAAGTCAACTACACAATGCCAGAGGACCAATTATTACTAGAAGTTAATCCTGGGAATAAAAATGGTAGGCAGAAAAGCATCAAGTTCAAATAAAAACACACTTGTCAAACTGGCACCTCAAAGGCATACCAGACAAAACACTAAACTACACCCCAGGACCAGCACCAATACTCATTTTCCGAGCAAATTAGGCACCCTTCAGGACACAGAATTATCTTTTTCGACATTAGTTGAGAGCTCTAGAAGAGAAAAACAAACAAACAAACTTGAAAAGCCCAAATGTCCATCTTCTGCACATTTGTTCAGCAGATGGTTTGCAACTAGGATTAATGGTGGGTATATGTTCTCCCCAGGGGGCAGAACTAGCCGTTTCGGATCCCTAGTCTCAATCTAGAATGAGTGGGGAGAAAAGCAAATGTCAAAGCATACCCCCATTATCCTATGTAAATTACAGAATAAATGATTTCCTGTCAACAAAATGAATCCTGTAGGTTGTTTTGGAAGTGGCATCTTATTAAATGCACAAGTCATTTTCATAATTAAACAAGGACAAATTCAGTGGAAAACAGCCATTCAAAATGACATCTTGGTTTTTTTCAGAAAAAGAGCTGGAAAATTAACATTCTAAAATATATGGGGAAAACAGAAACCATAGCAACACATCAATAATCAAAGCCTCTGAAGTATAAGGGTTATGACTAGACTCAGGTCAAGATACTTGAGTTGGAAACCCTGTCCTGCTCCTTCTAAGCTAGAAGACCTTGGGTGTCTCATATCTGGGCCTTGGGTTCCCCATATGAAAACAGGGGCATATTTGCTATGATGTGAGGCATACAAAGTACATAACCTGGTGCTTTGTACTAGTAATCATCACCTGTTATTTCTAGTCTTATGTTATTGCTGTCGTTCAGTCACTAAGTCACGTCAGACTCTGCAACCCCACGGACTGCAGCATGCCAGGTTTCCCTGTCCTTCGTGATCTCCCGGAATTTGTTCAAACTCTTGTTCATTGAATGGGTGATGCCATCCAACCATCTCATCCTCTGTCGCCCTCTTCTGCCCTCAATCTTTCCCAGCATCAGGGTGTTTTCCAGTGAGTCAGCTCTTTGCAACAGGTGGCCAAAATATTGGAGTTTCAGCTTTAGCAGCAGTCTTTTCAATGAATAGTCAGGCTTGATTTCCTTTAGGGTTAACTAGTTTGATCTTGCTATCCAGGGCACTCTCAATCATCTTCTCTGGCACCACAATTCAAAAAAAAAAAAAAAGCATCAATTCTTCAGCCTCAGCCTTCTTTATGGTCCAACTCTCACATCCGTACATGACTACTGGAAAACTATAGTTTCATCTTTATTTCTTTATTATGACCACCGAGAAAGCAGACCATGAACATACTGAAAAAGCAGGAACTACCAGGAACTCCACGAACAAATTCAGGATAGAAGCTTTATCAAAACAAACCAAAAGGTCCATTAAAGGAGAAAAAAATAAAAATAAAGATCATCATTTGACTGGAACCACTTTTTCTCACCCCCATCATAACAAGTAGGACCTATTCAGTTCAAAGAGAAATCAAATTGTTTAGATGGGATATGCAAATGAGCACCCTAGCCTGGTTTTACGTGAAACAGTGCTTATCTAAATTAGGAATCACCAAACATTTTCTATAAAAGACCACACTGATTATCTTACACTTTGCAGACCATACAGACTCTGTGGCAACCACTCAATTCAGCTAGTTAGTGTGCAGGCAGCCACAGACAATGCATGGACATGGCTGTGTTCCAATAAAACTTCTATGAAACGGGAGTAGCTTACCAATCTCTGGCCTAAATGGAAGTTTGAGAAGTCAGTATGGTAGGTATGTGTTTATTGTTTTTCCAGCAGCTGGTTCTGTGGACTTGCTGTGGTTCTGGGTGGGGCTAGGGTGGGCGAAGACAGGGTTCTGAGTGGAGTGGAGGCCGCATGCTGAGCGGAGTGCTGAAACACCTGTTCCAGAGAATGGCACCCAACCTGTGCCCAAGCACAGGCTGGGTGCTCAATGTCAGCAACGCTGTACCTCTTTAACAAATAGAGAAAAGGTGACAGAGTGAGGCTGAAAGGGAGATGACAAATACAAACTTGAGACAGCAGTGTCAGGAATTCCCTGGCGGGCCAGGGCTTAGGACTCCACGTTTCCACAGCAGGGGGCATGGATTTGATCCTTGCTCAAGGACCTAAGATCTTGAAAGACATGAGGCTTGGCCAACTTAAAAAAAGAAAAAGATAGCAATATGTCAACATTTGTGAAATCTGGAAAGTCAGAATCTGAGCACTGGTTATCTATACTTCTCAAACTAGCAAAAGTGAAAAATCGGGCTTTTAAATTTCCAACCTGCTGCAGTCCGATAATTCTTTATCTATACTTCTCAAACTAGCAAATGTGAAGAATCAGGCTTTTAAATTTCCAACCTGCTGCAGTCAGATGATTCTGTATATTCAACAAACATCACAGGATTGGCCAATTGCTTTCAAAATGCCTAAACTCTTACTCCCACATTCTCTATTGGCCTCCTTCTGGACTGATAACAGTTTGCAGACTGGCACCAGTCCACAGACCACACTGTGAGCTCTGTTTATACTATTTTCTGTTTTTTTTCCATATGTTTGAAATATGGCACAGTTGAAATTTTATAAATAATAAAATGAAAAGGGAGGAGAAAAGTCAAAGATTAACTCTTTAAGATTAGAGGTCATGAAGCCCACCTGCGGACATGCCAAACCAAAGGTCTGTGCATTTATAATTCCTTCAATCTACAAGTATCCCTTGAGGGCCCACTGGGTATCCACTCCTGTGTCAGGGTTCAGCAGGGTGAGTAAGTTGGTGCCTGAGCTCAGGAAGCTTTCAGTTTCCTTCAGGGTTTTTCACCCTTGGCCCTATGGCCATTTTGAACCAGATAGTTCTTTGCTGTGGGCAGCTAGCTGTCCTGTGTCTGTAAGAAACTTAGCAGCAACCCTGGCCTCTACCCACTAGATGCCAGCAGCACCTCCAGTTATGACAACCCACAAAGCTCTTCAGACATTGCCAAATGCCCCTGATAATCAAAATCACTTCCACTGTGAACCACTGGCCAAAAGCAAAAGAAGGATAATTATAGTTGACAGGAAGTATAATATGCTAAGTGGTGAGAAAGGGGCTTTACCCCAAAATGTTAAATCCCTGTGGAAAAATACTGTAAATGCTGACTAAGTGATATTTATGACTACTAGGAAAATGGTAGACTGCATTCAAACTGCTTCATCACACTGTAGCTGTTCTGTTGGCCTTCAGAGCTAACCAAATTCTGTCACCAATGGTATGTCGATAAAATGCACACTGCAGCCCTCTTAAACACAGATGAACCTTGAACAACACAGGGTGAACTGGGTGGATCCACTTACACACAAATTTTTTTTTCTACAGTAATTTACTACATTACTGCATAATCTGGTTGAAGCTGTGGATGTGGAGCCACAAATACTATGAAGTTATAAATGGATTTTCAATGGCACAGAAGGTTACTCTCCCTAATCCCAGCATTGTACAAGAGTCAACTGTAATTATTATAGTATGCTTGCAAGGGAAAGTAAACAGATCTAGAGAAATTAAACCTTTAGCATGAAGCAGGCCAGTTTACTCCAAGTCTAAGATCATGACGGCCAACAACACAGAACGTTTAACATTTATGGAGTACGCACGTATATAAACTTGTTCTGACCATTATCTCAACTAATGGTCATGACAGCCCTATGAAAGAGCATCTGATACTGTCACATTTTGTACCAAAAAATAACGTGAGGATAAGAGAAACTAAATAATGAGTCTGAAGTTACGGCAGTCTGACACAAACTGTCAGAAGAGGGATTTGAATTCCTCTACACAGGTGGTTCCTCAAAATCCAACTTCACATGGAGAAATACTGATTATTCATGGAGTAGGTATTTCTGAATTCACCTATATGTAACCCCTAAATCAACATTTCTAGCACTTTCCCAATAATTTACCAACACACGACAATCAGTGAAAAATTTTCATTGACCAACATCACATTATAGGAGATTAAAGAAGGTGAGGCTCTATCATCTATTTTTAGGTCTCACAGTATAAACAAGCATTTTTTTTCATGATCTATTAAGTGCCATGTTTTCACACTTTTGTGCTTTTTGCTGTGATTTCTCTATTTAAAGTAACCCTCAAATAAACTGCTAAAATGCTGTCTAGTGTCCCAAAGTGCAAGAAGGCCGTGATGTGCCTTACAGAAAAAATACACATTAGATAAGTTTCGTTTAGGCATGAATTACAGGTGGCTTTCCTCATCTGCATATTTAATCAATCTCAGATCAAAAAGATTAAAAAAAAATTTCCAGAAAGTTCCAAGAACCAAAACTTGATTTCCCTATGCACCAGCAACTATTTACATGGCATTTACATTGGATCCAGTATTATAATCATCCAGAGATGATTCAGAATATATATATAGGATGAGCCTAGGTTATATGCAAATACTAAACCACTTTATATAAACATCCTTAGATTTTTGTATCCCCAGGGCAGGGGTCCTGGAACCAATCACCCTCAGATATTAAGAGACTATATAGTGCCATGAGTTCAATAGTAGGTATACTCAGAAAAAGGAATAGAAAATTGGCCCATCTGTACATGAGGCTGCTCCAGAAAGTGCTAAAAGTAACATTTATAGCACATGATGAAGCTACAGAAAAAAATAGAAAAGTGACTACATTTGTGAGTTCTTGAGATGACAACTGATTTTTTAAAAAACAGCATAGGAGACAGCACTGTGAGACTGAAAGTCAAAGAAATTTATGGTCACATTATGCAGGGTCAGGAAAATATTAAATCTTTCTTATTTCCTGTTTCATTATAAAGAAATTTTGAATGTTATGATTTTTAGAAGTACATGTTATATAAAATGTCCGTAAACAGAAATAGAAATAAAACAAAGACAGGCACTGAGTAACGGATGAAAGTGTGACCAAAAGCTTGCAGGAACCTAATCCTGTATTTACCCTAGGAGTAATAGCTCAGTATTTGCAAATTCAGCATTCTGGCAACCCTACAGAATATAAGTACTGCAAATAACAGCACCAACTACTTTTAGATTACCCATAGAAATCACACATTTCTAAGCTTTACCTTGGTGCTCTGAATTAAAATTTCAGCACAAGGGTCCATAAATCTGAATGTTCTTTATCCACAGACCTGTGTCTATGAATACCTGGTACATACTATGCTCCCTAAAAAAATTTAACTATTCATCCCAGAATCTGGCATAACCCTGAATTAAATATGCATAGCCAAAAATACAAGCTGATGTCGTGAAACTATCTGGATACCTTTGCTTCTGGTCAACAATTTACCTAAAACCACCAGGAGAAAAAAAAATCCAACACCTTCACGGGGTTATTTAAAAAGTAACCCCACCTAAAATTCCAGCCAAAAGTGTACGCACTGAGGCAGAAGGCTTTCTATACTAACCACAGTTACACGAACTCATGGTGGTGGGGGTGTTCAGTCACCAAGTCATGTCTGACCATTTTCAACCTCATGCACTGCAGTACGTCAGGTTTCCTTATCCTTTACTATCTCCCAGAGTTTGCTCAAACTCATGTCCATTGACTTGGTAATGCCATCCAATCATCTCTTCTGTCACTCATGTTAATCACTATATAATAGGAGTCCATCATCGACTCCTGGTCACTCTCAGTAAATTTAAATTTCCCACCTCTTGAAAACTTCACATTTGTGCCTTTGTTTACCATGAACCATTACATTAATAATCAGAGAAATACACAAATAGCATTTAAAAATCATCACAGTGGGCTTCCCTGGTGGCTTAGTGGTAAAGAGTCCACCTGCTAATGCAGGAGACACGGGCCCGATCCCTAATCCGGGAAGATACCACATGCCATGGAACAACTAAGCTCAAGGAGCCACAACTCCTTGAAGCCTGTGCCCCCTACAGTCCATGCTCCACACCTAGTGAAGCCACCACAGTGAGAAGCCTGCACACCACAATCAGAGAGCAGCCCCAGTGGCTAGAGAAAAGCCCATGCAGTGACCGAGAGCCAGCACAGCCAAAAATAAACAAACAGAATTATTTTAAAACACTTAAAAAATCATCAGAGACATTAACAGGACTATGAATGACTTGGAAATGTTATTTTCTTAAGAGAACGACGACTGACTCCTGCTCAGTGTGGATCTCATAGTCATCTTCAAATGTCAAACCATTTTTATCTTCAATACAAAATTCCCCAGAGGATCTTCTACTGAACACAAATCCCATAAAATTATTTGAGAAGAAAGAATTCTATAGCAGGTGAGACTAGGAAAATTGCTAGGTAAAACCTTGCAGACATTCCATCACATAAAATATAATAAAAGCTCAGAGACTCCCTAAAGGGAAGATAGGAATGAAACCTGTCTGAAATATGTTTCAAAGAGCAGTTCTCAGACTTAGATGATGAGGGACTTCTTTTAAGCACCTATAAACTCCAGGGAACAACACTGGAAAATACTGTTTGAATATATTACTGGAAGAGGCCACAGAGAAAGATAAAACCATCTGCCAGCAATGGGTCCTTCATTGCTCTCACGGGTCCTCTGTGACTCCTCACTCTCGTTTCCTAAATGTAAGGACTCATCACAGATCCCACTCTATACAGTTTTGGATCCCTTAAGAAATTCCACAGCTGCACCATTTGTCTCATAGTGGCATGTCACAGTTAAGGGTGCTTAGGGGGAGACAAAGATTGGGCTTCACTTCTTTTTTCTCCATGACAATATCCACCCCAAACCAGACAATACAATCCAAGTTAAGTCTTTTATAAATAGCTACAACCACCCCATTGGGAGAGACGAGCATGACAAAAGAATGTTCTTATAGAAGAAAACTGAGTTTCCTGTTTGTCCACACAGAGTGAAAATGGCCTTCCTTCTGTCTAGAAGAAGAACAGAGGAGAAAGTCTACAAATTAACATATGTTCATTTTCAAAAGGCCTTTATGTAAATAATTCGGTGGCATCAGGAGAGAGTCCATAAAGAAGCAAGCAATGGGTTAGACCTTGAGGGACAATTCCAAATGGACAAGTGGGACTGGAGTCTTTTGAGAATATCAAAGGGTGGTTTAAACAGGATGAACAAATGTAATGCAAAGTAGAGTTCGGTTCTTCAGAATTCCACAGTGGCTAGCTCCTACGAGAAAAGCAGCCAGAAGGTAAAACTTAATTATGCTTTCTGAAGCCATCAGAGACATGCCTGCATGAGAAGCGTGATGTGCGCTTGGCACTGGTGACGGAAGGGAGGGCTGCGTGTGAGGGAAAAGGAGACAGCCAGGAGGAAGGGGTGTCTTCCAGAAGTAAGTCTGGATCTCTTAGACTTTTCTGAGAGACAACAATATAATGCTGAGGTGCAGGACACGCACTCTGAAACCAGGCTGCCTGGGGTCCCAACCCAACTCTGACATTTACCGGTTTTGTGATCTTAGGTTATTTGTTTAACCTTTCTGTGCTCAGTTTTCTCACCAGCAAAATGGGGATGATACTAGCACATCTACCTCAAAAGGGCTGACATGAAGTTATATACATACGTATGTAAATGAATTAATATACTTATGATACTTAGCACAGTACCTGGCACACACAAAGAGTATTAACAGCTGTGTACTGGCTCAGAGTAAAATTCTTTTCCAACTCCATATTCAGTGACATCTGTCATCCTCTAAAAGAGCAGTCAGTGTTAAACATTTCCCAGAACATCGTATCTATATATATGTACACACAGACACACACACATACACGTGTGTATGTGCACAGGCCTAGTCATTACGGACTACAGAAGAGGCATAACAAAGGGCTTTGCCCACAAAGAGTTTACCACCTAGCTAAAATTGTTTGCAAAGAAAACGCCAGAAGTAAAACTCAATCTCTTCTCTCATAGGATTAAAGGAAGAGCAAGCAGGAATCTGGCCCCAAGTAGTCAATGATCATTGCCTTCCCTAAGTTCTTCCCTACCATTATCTGTCTTCTGTCCTTCCTCCAGAAACCTCAGCTCCCTCCACAGTTGATATGGATCAGTATAGCCTGAAGCTATGCATACTGGGGGTTCATCATTCCTACTAGATACATACAGAAAAACAGTAATGGTACACACACACATACACACACACTCACTCACTCACTCTCATAAAAATTTTCAATTTAATAAAAATCAACAAGCACGCATCAAACCCCCATTGGCACTGGTGACGGAAGGGAGGGCTGCGTGTGAGGGAAAAGGAGACAGCCAGGAGGAAGGGGTGTCTTCCAGAAGTAAGTCTGGATCTCTTAGACTTTTCTGAGAGACAACAATATAATGCTGAGGTGCAGGACACGCACTCTGAAACCAGGCTGCCTGGGGTCCCAACCCAACTCTGACATTTACCGGTTTTGTGATCTTAGGTTATTTGTTTAACCTTTCTGTGCTCAGTTTTCTCACCAGCAAAATGGGGATGATACTAGCACATCTACCTCAAAAGGGCTGACATGAAGTTATATACATACGTATGTAAATGAATTAATATACTTATGATACTTAGCACAGTACCTGGCACACACAAAGAGTATTAACAGCTGTGTACTGGCTCAGAGTAAAATTCTTTTCCAACTCCATATTCAGTGACATCTGTCATCCTCTGAAAGAGCAGTCAATGTTAAACATTTCCCAGAACATCGTATCTATATATATGTACACACAGACACACACACATACACGTGTGTATGTGCACAGGCCTAGTCATTACGGACTACAGAAGAGGCATAACAAAGGGCTTTGCCCACAAAGAGTTTACCACCTAGCTAAAATTGTTTGCAAAGAAAACGCCAGAAGTAAAACTCAATCTCTTCTCTCATAGGATTAAAGGAAGAGCAAGCAGGAATCTGGCCCCAAGTAGTCAATGATCATTGCCTTCCCTAAGTTCTTCCCTACCATTATCTGTCTTCTGTCCTTCCTCCAGAAACCTCAGCTCCCTCCACAGTTGATATGGATCAGTATAGCGTGAAGCTATGCATACTGGGGGTTCATCATTCCTACTAGATACATACAGAAAAACAGTAATGGTACACACACACATACACACACACTCACTCACTCACTCTCATAAAAATTTTCAATTTAATAAAAATCAACAAGCACGCATCAAACCCCCAGAATGTGCCAAAGTGCTTTTTATAAGTTTTCACCTTTGAAGGTCATTCATTCACTGTTTTCAGCCATGTCTTAACGACATTGTATAAAAACTAAAAATGATAATTTAATCATAACACCAAACGTTTATTGAGAATTTACTACCAGCTATGCATTCTTCTAAGTACTTTACACTATTTTATTAAGTGTCCCCTGTTGTGAAGTATCGCCATTTTACAGATGGGAAAACTAAGCTTCAAGGAATTAACTACCTTGCCTAGGGTCACAGAGCTGTAAGATTCAATCTGGAGTCTGGTAGACTTGAGACCCTGTGCTATTAATTACTGTAATCAGGTTTCTCAATTTTGACACAGAACTCAATAACTCTGTGCTGTGCATCAGAGGTGTTTATTAGCATTTCTAGCTACCACCGACTGGATACTTGGAGCCATTTCCATTTGCAACAATTAAAAGTGGCTCTGGTAAGAACAAAACTCATTCCAATGACCTCTGTAAGTTAAAACTGCCCCTTATTGAGAAGCACTGTAGCAAATTAAGAGAAACAGAGTAGAGGAATTCCTCAACCTGACTATAAATTAGAAATACCTACAAGATACTTTAAAAAATAAGATTAGAATTGCAGGCACCAAGCCCTACCATAGTTTCCAATTTCTAGGGATCCAGCAAAATGGCTCAGGAGAAACTTAGAGGAGGAGGAGACATTTGTCTCTGGCCCAATTAGTTGTATCATCTTGAGGAACTACTTGCCTTCTCAGAGTCTCAAATCCCTTATCAATAAGTTGAGTAGACACAGCTAGACGATCTGGAAGACCTCTCCATAGTTAGGCATCCATTCTGTGAAACCGTCCGGCATCCAGTGTCTCACTCCATCCCAGATTTCTATGCCACACTGCACAAAGAGGGTCAAATTTCCCAAACAGAAAAGTTTGTACAACTCCATCATAGAACTTTGAGACAATCTGGCCAAAGACAGATTTCTTAATAGAAACACAATCTATTCACCGCAGACACAAAACTGGTTAAGGAATCACTGCTGGAAAAAGGCTAATTTCTACTTCACATTTGAGGGAAAGTGAAATTTCATCTCAATTAGAAATGCAGCTTGGCATTAAGCAAAGTATCTATTGCATCCCTGAAAAAAAACCAACCCCCAAACCAGTATTGCCATGAATTTCTTATATTTTATCACCAAATATTCAGGTTGAATTGCTAATTCATTTCAGTTCAGTTCAGTTCAGTTCAGTCGCTCAGTCGTGTCTGACTCTTCGCAACCCCATGAACCGCAGCATGTCAGGCCTCCCTGTCCATCACCAACTCCCAGAATTTACCCAAACTCATGTCCATTGAGTCAGTGATGCCATCCAACCATCTCATCAAGGTTATTGATATTTCTCCTGGCAATCTTGATTCCAGTTCGTGCTTCTTCCAGCCCAGCGTTTCTCATGAGGTACTCTGCATAGAAGTTAAATAAGCAGGGTGACAATATACAGCCTTGATGTACTCCTTTCTCTATTTGGAACCAGTCTGTTGTTCCATGTCCAGTTCTAACTGTTGCTTCCTGACCTGCATATAGGTTTCACAAGAGGCAGGTCAGGTGGTCTGGTATTCCCATCTCTTTCAGAATTTTCCACAGTTTATTGTGATCCACACAGTCAAACGCTTTGGAATAGTCAATAAAGCAGAAATAGATGTTTTTCTGGAACTCTCTTGCTTTTTTGATGATCCAGCAGATGTTGGCAATTTGATCTCTGGTTCCTCTGCCTTTTCTAAAACCAGCTTGAACATCAGGGAGTTCACGGTTCATGTATTGCTGAAGCCTGGCTTGGAGAATTTTGAGCATTGTTAGGAAAGAAGCTAATCTGAAACGCTACATACTCCATGATTTCAACTCAATGATATTCTGGAAAAGGTGAAACTAGGGGCACAATAAAAGGTCAGTGGTTGCCAGGGATTAAGGGAAGGGAAAAGATGAACAGGTAGAGCACAGAGGATATTCAGGGTGTCGAAATTACTTTTTATGATATGATAGTGATGGGTAGCTACATATTATTATATGTTAGTTCAAGTCCATAGAACGTACAACACCAAGAGTGAATCCTTGATGCACTTTGGGTAATTATGGCTTGTCAGTGTAAGTTCATCAATTAGAACAAATGTACCACTCTGAAATCTACTCTGAATATTCATGTTAAAGCTGAAGCTCCAATATGTTGGCCACCTGATGTGAAGAGCCAACTCACTGGAAAAGACCCTAATGTTGGGAAAGACTGAGGGCAGGAGGAGAAGTGGGGTCAGAAGGAGAGATGGTTGGATGGTACCATAGACACAATAGGTATGAGTTTGAGCAAACTCCAAGAAATAGTGAAGGACAGGGAAGCCTGGAGTGCTGCAGTCCATAGGGTTGCAAAGAGTCAGATGCGACTTAGCGAGTGAACCACCACCACCACCACTCTGGTGAGGGATGGTGGTAATGGGGGAGGCTATGTATGTTTAAGAGCAAAAGGTATATATAGGAATTCTGTATCTTCACAGCTAAATTGAGATTTCGCTGTGAACTTCATACTGTCCTAAAAAAAAAGGTTCAAAAATATATACATATACCTAATGAAAAAAGAAGATAAGTAGCTGAGATTTTCCCACTTGGTGGTCTGTGGATTTTTCACATTCTGACAAGCCCTTAAAAGATAATGTACCAGTACAGAGAACCCAATCACAGTCCAATCAGCCTGAGGTCTTTAGGGCAGATTCTTACAAACACTGAAGAATCAAGTCCTCAAATGTATTTTCAAGAACAAAAACCAGGCATTTTATTTCTTCCCTGTGATCACACAGACCCAACTGCAAGAGGTACCTGTGAAACTTCACATATGGGAAGTGTATTCTCAGGGGAAAGGCCAAAGTGTCAGGAGCAATGAATACAAGAATACCCTCCCTCTCTTTTGAGCTTCCCAGGGAGCTCACTGGTAAAGAATTCGCCTGCCAATGCAGGAGATGCAGGAAAAGGGGATTCGATCCCTGGGTGGGGAAAATTCCATGGAAGAGGAAATGGCACCCCACTCCAGTATTCTTGCCTGAAGAATCCCATGGACAGAGGAGCCTGGGGAGCTACAGTCCATGGGCTTGCAAAGAGACAGCATGCATACTCAGTCACGTCCATCTCTTCTACTGACACAGTTCAGCTTTCCTGCATTCCTACAGCAGCTATTTCCCAGATTTTATGTTCTTAGACAAGGTTCATTCTAGTCACTGCGAAAAAAAAAATTCCAATGCACCCTTTCACCTTGTCACTATTTCCACTCCAACCCAGCTCCAGGTGTTGCGTGGTTCGAGGGCGGCCCACCACACAATCTGCTGTCTAATTGAATATCTGGTACACTTCCCAGTCACATCAGCAGTCTACATTTGTATGACAGTGAAGGCTTCAAGCTATTAATCAGTTGCAAACCAAATATTTAAAATGAGGATTAATCTCATCACCGCAGCCCAACAGATGCATTTAGTGTTGATAAATAAACTTCAAACTCCCTGCAGACACTGTAAAGTGCATTCTCAATTTTGCTTTTGTACCAGGTTCCCAACAGAGAGGAGGGGAGAGGGCCATTGATATTCTAAGGGTGCAGTACCCAAGGATGCAAGCAGCCGGCTCTGCCGTATCTCACAAGATAAAAGATTCAGAAATTAGAGGGGGAGAAACATTCTGACCTGATCCTCTCTGATCTTCCTAACAAAACTTCAACCATATCATCACTCTTAATCACATCATGTGGGCACTGAGATTCATGAGGCCAAATAAAAATAAAATCACGACATTCATTAACATGTGTGATGGAAGGGTAGATGAAAAGCTCCATATGTTTAGAGTTTTCGGTATAATTTAAAACAGCAACGAATCAGCCTTAAAAATGGAACCCCCATGGCCTCCAAACTTCAAGGAGGAAGGAAGATGCTTGCTTTGAATAAATCAGTTTGGAAAGCTGCAGTCATCAGTCTCAAAGTAATCTCTGCCAAAGCATAAATGGCAACTTAAACACAAGAAAATTTTTTAAAGGTGCCAGAAAAATACTACTTGAAAAAGTGTACTAACAGTACATGATAGAACATGTACAAAGGTTACCCATTAAGGAACTTATGAAAAACATAAAGAGATAAGCTCATACAAACTCACACACAAATGGAGCACAGTGAATTCAACAGTGTATTAAAAACAAAAGCAAATCCACCATGAACCAAGTAGGGCTTGACCCCAAAACTAAAGGGGAAAACAACAGAAAGATCTATTGCAGAGTTCATTACAATGGTTGAGTCTCATACCCACATCTGACTTAGGAATTTCAACTGTATTACTGAGTTCAAAACAAAACAATATCAACAAAAACAAGAACAACTGTCTGTGATAAAAGATGGTTCTTTAACACAAGCCAGTCAGTTCATGAGATTCATTCAAAGAAACAATGATCTATTTCAACCTCAGAGGAAAATTTGGCTGAGCTGTTCTCACTGAGACATACTAGAGCAGAAGTGGGAATGGTCTGACAGATTTTCAAAAGCAATCATGACAGTATTGTACCAAACTTCCTGACTTACAATGTGATTATGTCCTGACAAACCCATCTTAAGTGGAAAATACCATTAAGTCTAAATGGTAACAAACATCATGGCTTAGTCGGCATACCTTAAATATGCTCAGAATACTTAGCCTGTGGTTGGGCACAACCATCTAGCACAAAGCAGGTTTTATAATACAGTCTTGATATCCCATGTAACTTGTTGTCTACTGCATTGAAAGTGAAACCAGAACGGCTGTCTGGGTACAGAATGGTTGTAATCCTAAAAGTTGTTTACCCTTGTGCTCACATGGCTGACGGGGAGCTGCAGTGGCTGCCACTGCCCCGCATCACAAGAGAGGACCACACTGTGAGCCACTAACCCAGGGGAAGACAGAACTTCAAAGCATGCTGTCTACTGGATACATAACACTTTTGCCAAAAATTCATATTTTCACCTTGTTTATTAACTTTCAACATTAATTTGTTTCGTTGTTTAGTTGCTAAGTCATGTCTGACTCTTTCATGACGGCATGGACTATAGCCCACCCGGCTCCTCTGTCCCTGGGGTTTTCCAGGCAAGAATTTGGAGTGCGTTGTCATTTCATTATCCAGGTGATCTCCCCAATCCAGGGACTGAATCCATGTCTCCTGCACTGGCAGGCAGATTCTTTTAACGCTGAGCCACCTGTGAAACCCTTCAACGTTAATACCCTTGACATATCAATAATTTAGAGAAAAAAACCATATGATTACCTGAGCATAAAATATAAAGAAAGCCCCTGATAAAATTGAGCACAAATTCTTGACACACTTTGGTAAAGTACAAGGATATTTACAGCATTGGATTCAATAGTTAATTCTGGAAACAACCCCAACATTTATCTATTTGAGAGCAGTTACAGAATTATGACAAATCCTACAAAATCATTAAAAAGAAGGAAACATGCAGACACAGTAATGAAAGAAAATATGGAAATGAGAAAGAATAAGAAGTATAATCGTCTTTTATAAAAGTCATGACATGTTTTGTCGTATATGCATATATATATTTTTATATTTAAAGTAAAAAGCAGGAAAAGACAGGCACTAAACCATTAATAGTGGTTAGTTCTGGGGAAAGAAAGTGAAGCAGAGGTTGCATTTTTTTTATGTTATACATTTCTGAAATCTCATATATTTTTAAACAAACAAATCTCCCTTATAATTAAAATAAACAAACAAAAACACAAATCTGGAGAATAAGAGGGGAAAACACCTGAACTAAAAACCACAGAACTGGAATCAGCCCAGAGAGGTCATCCAGAAAAACTATGCCCATCATCTCCATCAAAGAGGACTTTCCTTTTTATGAAGACTCTAGGGAAGAGGATGGCAGCGTTCCTAGATAATCCAGTCAATGGTTATATAACATGAACAGTGAAAAAAAATCCTTCCTTTTATCTACCCTCTTCTTCTTATTCTCTGCTCAGAGCCCAGTCTTTTTGTTCTTTCCTCAGGAGCTATAGAAAACAGATGGTCACCCCATCCTTTGAATTTGTCAATGAAATCACACAAAACCAACAATGTTTTTCTGGAGGGACAATATCATGTTTGACAATACAGAATGACATACCCCAGTTTGTTGCTCATACAGGAACTTACCAGACTTCATTACTAATGAGCTATTCAGAGGGATTTCACCAGATGTTTTTAACTTAATTCAACAAATATTAATTCAGTGTCTCCCATGCACTGATATTTTATTACGAGCAGGGGAGGGAACTTTACAAATTTAAAACTTCTTAGTAGGAAAGAAGATAAACAATTCAAGATAGTTTAAGATTAACCAGGAGACTGCATTCCATCATCACCATTAATTATGATCATTATTATTATAGCATAAACAAGATCTTTATAGAGTTGAGACTAGGCTAAATAGGGTAAGCAGAAAACTATTTAATGACTTTTTAAATTTTTACTATTTTATTTTGTTTTCCTTCTTAAGTTTTTGGTTTTGTCTTGCTTTGGTATTTACTATTCGCCAGCAAGATCAGATAAGCTTTGGAAAAGAAGAAGATAAACAATTCAGGATAGTTTAAGATTAACCAGGAGACTGCATTCCATCATCACCATTAATTATGATCATTATTATTATAGCGTAAACAAGATCTTTATAGAGTTGAGACTAGGCTAAATAGGGTAAGCAGAAAACTATTTAATGATTTTTTAAATTTTTACTATTTTATTTTGTTTTCCTTCTTAAGTTTTTGGTTTTGTCTTGCTTTGGTATTTACTATTCGCCAGCAAGATCAGATAAGCTTTGGAAAAGAGAACACTGAAGTTCTGGTCAGGCCATACAGCAAGTTGAAGGCATAAAGAGTAATAAAGAGCCTTCCACAGCCACAAGCCATCCAGCAGTGCCAGCTGAGCTAAGGGCAGTGATCATCAAAAAATATTTGACCTGGCTTGGTGACAAATTAGCAAGGTTTGGTAGTCTCATAAACAGCAATGGGGGATGTTCCAATAACTGACACAAACAGGAAGAAAGATGTTGAATTAGAGAAGAGAACTTAACAAAATGAAAAAGAATTCACATCAGTTTGTGGAAACAGGAAATCAGTTTTAAAAGTCAAATTTGGATCCAGATTTATCCTTTAGGAAAAGGAATCAACACTTCTGTTGCCTCCATACTTTCTACAGCTTACAGCTTTCTGCAGTTGACATGAAAGCTCAGTGGCAACTTCTCCTGCTTGATCTTTTGTATCCATGCCAAAAGGTAAAACTCTTCATATACCAAGCGACCCACCTCTGCCTAATGTAAATCCACAAAGAAATACACTAAAGAACAGATATCAGGGCATGTGCCACAGGTGAGGAAAAAAATTCAACACTATTAATCATTGGTAGGCTGTGTTTCCATTCCCTAAAAACAAACAAACAAACAAAAAAACCCTACTAAGTGGCAGTATTTTTGTGTTTTCTTTATGTATCTACCATGCAGACCAAAAATTAAATCAAATGCCTTTGCCAACAAAATAGAAGTGATCAAGTACTACCAGATCAAGTAACAGCACAATGGGATTAAGGGAAATGTACAGAAGTCTTTCTGGTCCTAAAAATGGAGGGAATGGATAATCAAGACTATCTCCTGTCCACTCTGTATTTTTCGACTTTCTGAAGATTCAAGGAAGTGTAGTCGGATTTGGTTGCACTGATACTAACACACAGCTTGCCTTGTTCAATGCAGAAACCTCAAGAGTCATCTTTTCATTCCTTTGCTTATCCGTGCTGTGCTTGTTGTCAGCTTGTTGTGCTAATGCCCTTCAAACAATACTGTCCATCAGTGGAGCATGGCTCTCCTATTCCGAAACTCAACAGATTTCTGAACAGCTGCAAAATTCCACGCATACTTATCTTGTGAATCTTGAGAACCTCTTATTCATTTCAACGTATCCTTTTTTTCTTCAAAGATAGATGTTCTCTATCCTCATGGAGACCCAAATGAATAATTTGGATCTAATCTCCAAACATGAATAATGGCGTAGATGGTGACAAAATTCTTTGTTATTTCCATGTTCTACCTGCTTAGCTTTTCCTCCTTGACATGTTGTTTAATTTCTCATCAGCTAAGCATATCTTTGGACTAACAAAGCAATCTTCCCCTAGCATGTGCCATTTCTTCAGGGAGAGCTTGCCGTTTACCTGCCTACCTCCTTCAGCTCAAAAACCTGAATGTGGTAAGTACTCAACTGTCTCAAGTATTCTGCAATTGCATTGTGTTTGATACATGAATTACACACAGTGAGCCAGTGATTACTTCATTTTAGGACCATCCCTGTACAGGTATCTATGGTGATAAGAACTGTGATAGATGTTTCCCTGGGGATTTTTTTGATAAGTCTTACTGTTTCCTTAACAGCATTCCCACTGCCTAATGAAAGCCTCCCCTGGACTAATCAGAAAATCCATCAGAAAGAAAGGAGAAGACTTCCCTGGTGATGCAGTGGATAAGAATCCGCCTCCCATTGCAAGGGATAATGGGTTCAACCCCCGGTCTGGGAAGATCCCACAGGTCTCAGAGCAACTAAGCCCGAGAGCACAACTAGTGAGCCTGCATTCTAGAGCCCATGAGCAGCAACTCCTGAGCCCTGTGCTGCAACAGCTGGAGCCCGCATGCCTAGAGCGTGTGCTCCACAAGAGAAGCCACCAGAATGAGAAGCCACCACAAGGAGAAAACCTATGTGCAGCAACGAAGACCCAGTGCAGTCAAAACTGAATAAATAATTTAAAAAAAAAAAAGAAAGGAGAACAAATCAAACCCACAAGACCTTCAGAGGGTTCTACATATTACCTGGACAGATGACTTAAGGCCTGTAACTGTTTAATGTCCCCACTCTTGCTCAGAGGTCCTCAAATGCTCCAGTATACTTCCCAAAAGGGTAGAAAGAATGAAACAAGAAACTTAACAATCAAGCGTTCAGGTTTGCTAATTATTTTCTTCTCTTTTTCACATAAACTAGTATGAATTAGAGGCACATTCACAAAAAAGGTAGTCCTCCCATATCTGCATTCTACTCTATCTTCTTTAGTTCAGTGAGAAATGTGTGAATTTTACTGCTCAAATGTCAAATATTGTATGCATTCCTTACTGATAGTGCCATTAATAGCAACAAACACTTTCTAATGAAATGTTTAAGATATCAGTTTAATTTCCTGCTAAGATGAGACTTCTTGAGATATATGAATTGTTGGTATCACTACTTATGTGTTTAAAAAATACTGTTAAACACGCTATACCTAAGAAAAGTGGAGGCACTGATGCTACCCTTACCATGTGGAAAAGTTTCATCATGTCACCCCTTCCTTAGAGGCAAAATAATGATAAGAACTGGGGACCACTCATGAAGAGCAGGAGATAGATGTGGCTTTAAGAAAACCCCTCATATCTCCCACCTTCATTCTACCATCCAGTAAGAAGAGGACTGCCATTGTCAGAGAGGGCAAAGGTCATTTTGGTGGTCTCAAAGACTGGAGTGGGGCGGGGCGGGGGGCGGGTTGCTTTCTGCCGGTCAGAAGTCTGACTGCATGGGGCTGCAGAATCTTGTCCATCTCCCGAGTTTCCATGGCTCTCGGGCAGTAACATGGTTAAGGCTCTAGGAGAGAGCGTGGCAAGATGCTGCTGATATTCTGGCATTGCAAGGAGACAGAACCTTTTTCTCGCTTGACCTCAAAGATTCCCCCCTTTGAAATATGGGTAGAAAAGGTGGAAAGGCATGCTTAGGAAAAGCCCTGATATTTCATACTTTTTTCTTTGTANTAAGGCTCTAGGAGAGAGCGTGGCAAGATGCTGCTGATATTCTGGCATTGCAAGGAGACAGAACCTTTTTCTCGCTTGACCTCAAAGATTCCCCCCTTTGAAATATGGGTAGAAAAGGTGGAAAGGCATGCTTAGGAAAAGCCCTGATATTTCATACTTTTTTCTTTGTATGCTTCCTATTCTTTCATGAGAAAAAGTGGAACAGATCTGCAAGTACTTCCATTAGATTCCCATGCGCTGTGCGTAACTCATCTCAGGGCACATTAGCAGACAGAACCCTAGGGTAGCCTCCTCCAGGCATTAAGGGAGGTCACCTTGTGCTGGCACCAATACTTTCCTCTTGATTTGTTTAGGACTTCCTGGTGGCTCAGAGGTTAAAGCGTCTGCCTCCAATGCGGGAGACCTGGGTTCACCTGAATGTATTCCTTCTCTCTTCCAAAGACCTGGGATTTACTCACAGACCACAATCTAAAAACATCTGACCCAAACAAGCTGTTCCCTTCAACTCCCTGCCAAGTAAAAAAGGACCTATGACTCTTAAAGATAAAATCATTACTTCATCCTGCCCTTATTTTATAATATGAGTTATATCATTTTCACTCTAAATGAACGACTCAAACATTTTTCAGAAAAAAACTCTTTCTATGTTTATAAATCTAACTGAGACAGATATTACAATTTACACTATCATTTTGCTGTCATATTGTTTGGAAATATTTTCCAAAGAAGATAACTCCAAAAAACTTTCTGTTTAAATAAACACTAGCAGACCCTGAGCACTTATATTTATGCTCAAGTTCACTGAGATTCCAGTGCAAAACCCTCTTGCCTTTGAACATAATACTGTGAGAATGTCAGTGGCTAATTTCCACTCTTCATCTCCATTCCCAATCATGTAGATAAACTTGAACAAAATCGAAAGAAGTTAGATACCCAAGTATCTAAGTAGATGATGGTTTTTTTTTTTTTTTTTTTAAAAAAGGCCAGAATGAGTGTATGGCAATGTCCTTGAAAAGTTCATCAGGTTTAGGTGCACACAAATAAAATCGTTGACATCTACAATTTTAATTGTGAAAACTGAGTAAGGAAAAATAAAAGACAGGATTTCCTGGGAAAAGGAAATGTTCCCTCTGTAAAACAAAACAATCTCTGGAGAGAAAATTAGAACACTGAGTCCAGGGTTGAAAATGAACACCAAGGACAGGTATGCAAAACCAGAAAAGGGGACCCACCCACGACAAGCAGCCCTAGAAGAGCTGCAACAATCCTGAGAAAGAATAAGGTGGAAGGAATCATTCTACCTAATATTAAGGTTTGTTACAGAGCTACAATAATGAGGACAGAGGGAAAGACACAAAAACCAATGGGACATAATCTAGAACCCAGACACAGACACAAACATGCCTAACTGATTGACAAAGGTACAAAAAGCATTCAAACAGAGGATTAGTCTTTTTAACAAATGGTACTAGAACAAGTAGATATTCATTGGCCAAAAAAAAAAAAAAAGACTACTGACATAATCTCACACCACACACAAAACTTTACTCAGGACGGATCAAGGACTTAAATGTAAGATGTAAAACTTTTACAATTTTAGAGGGGAAAAAAATGCAAAAATCTTTAGATCTAGAGCAAGTGCTATTTGCTATTATAATTATTAGACTTGATACCAAAATATTGATTCATAAAACCAAACAATTGATGATTTGAACCTAATCAAAATTTAAAACTTTTGCTCTATGAAAACCCACGTGAAGAAAAAGATAACCTACAGACTGGGAGAAAATATTTCATATCACATATGTGACTAGTATCTACAACATATAAAGAACTCTCAGACATCAACATTAAAAATAAAAAGTCCAATTTAAAAAAAATGAGCAAAAGGCCTGAATAGATGTCTGACATGAAGCACATGAAGAGATGTTCAACGTTATTAGGCATCATTGCTATTGTTTAGCCTGCAAGGCTCCTCTGTCCATGGGATCTCTGAGGCAAGAATACTGGAGTGGGTTGCCACCTCAAGAGTATTTCCTCTCCGGGGCATCTTTCCAACCCAGGGATTGAACCCACGTCTCCTGCATTGGCAGGAAGATTCTTTACCACTATGCAACCAGGGAAGCCATTATAAGCAGTAATAAAGAACTAATAACAAGGCACTAGGGAAATGCCAATTTAAACTACAATGAGATCATTTCACACCTATCAGAATGGATAAAATTACAACAGTGACAACAGCATATGCTAGTAAGGATATGACAAACTTGGATTATACTCATACACTGCTGGTGAGAATGATACAAGTCTGGAAAACGGTTTGCAAGTTTCTTATAAAACTAAACATTTGACCAGCAATTGCACTCATGTGTATTTATCCCAGGGGAAAAAAAATGAAAATTTTTATTCAAAACAAGCAACCAAACAAAAAAACTGTACATGAATGTTCATGGCAGCTTTCTCACAGCTAAAAGCTGGATCCAGCCAAAGTGTCTTTCAACAGGTGAGTGACTAAGCAAACTGTGGAATACATAGAATATATACATGTATACGTACATACATCTAAATATATATGTAATGATATATTGATGTACACATATACATATTGTATATATATATATAGTATGTGTGTATGTATCATGATATACTACTCAGCAACTGAAAAGCAACAGAATATTGATACTAACAACAATGTGGCTGAATCTCCAGAGAATTAGGATGGGCACCTTAAAATGTTAATATGTAATACTGCAGTAACAAAATTTTTGAAAAGACAAAATGTTAGAAATTGAGCTAGAGGAGTGGTTATCCGGGGTTGGACACGGAGGCAGGAGGGAGATGAGTGTGGCTGTAAAAGGAGGGCTAGTTGTGATGTCAAAACTGGTCATATTTGACTGTGGAGGTGGACACACAAACATACGCAGGTGACTAAACTTTACAAAACCAGGTACATGTATCCACACAAATAAGTACAAGCACAATAGGAGAAACTGTAACAAAACTGGTAGATTGTATCAGTGTCAATATCTGTGATGGGAGATTACACTAGAGGTGTTTTTTGTTGTGTTTTTGTTTTTACTTACTACTACTGGTTAAATATAATGAGATGCAATTAAGGAACAGCCAAAGAGAAGAGGCTGTGTATGTGTGCAGGGCTTCCATGCCCGCTGGTAGTGTGTCATCCTGATGTTTTCACTAACCTGGAAGCTCCCCAAATCTTGTGGTTCTAAAGTTTTGATAGAGTTCATCTCCAGCTACTTCTTTCTCCCTGAAAGTCAGTGGCACGGGATGAAATTTCCAACCCTCTATTCACTTGAGCCTTTTTTTTTTTTTAATTGAAATATAGTTGATTTACAATGTTGAGTTGATTTGCGCAGTATAGCAAACTGATTCAGTTATACATATATATGTATATAATATGTACATAAAGCTGAAACTCCAGTACTTTGGCCACCTCATGCGAAGAGTTGACTCATTGGAAAAGACTCTGATGCTGGGAGGGATTCGGGGCAGGAGGAGAAGGGGACGACCCAGGATGAGATGGCTGGATGGCATCACTGACTCGATGGATGTGAGTCTGAGTAAACTCCGAGAGATGGTGATGAACAGGGAGGCCTGGCGTGCTGCGATTCATGGGGTCGCAAAGAGTCGTACACGACTGAGCGACTGAACTGAACTGAAATGTACATACACATATATACACCCATTTTTATATCCTTTTTCCATTTTGTCTCATCACAAGATACTGAATATATTTCCCCTTGCTAGATACACTAGGACCTTGTGGTTTATACATTCTATATATAATGGTTTCCATCTGCTAAACCCAATCTCCACTCCACCCCTCCCCAACCCCTCCCCCTTGGCAACCACAGGTCTGTTCTCAACAGTTTCTGTTTCTAGACTTGAGTTTTGCAAAATGTAACCATTGGAGGAAACTGGGCCAAGTTTCAAAGGTATCTATCTCATGAAACTGCCTGTAAACCTATGAGTATCTCAAAGTTTTCTATTAATAAAAAATTAGTGCTAATATGAAGCATCATTAAGATGCATACTTTATAACACTAAATAAAAATACTACCATACAAAATGGGTGGAACTATTCTGATTCTGTTAAAATGTGAACATGTGCCTATACTATTTTTATATTAAAAAAAGATTAGGAAGAAATACTTGTCTGCAGTTGTCATTTCTGATGGTGAGATGAAGCACACTGTTACTTGCTGTTTAATTTTTCTCTCAAATTTGTAATTTATTTTTAAAATACTCTAAAATGTATATAATCCAATGGTTCTTATACTCCAATGGTATTAAAAATGCTTGATATCAAAAGGAGGAAAAAAATCATCCTCATTGTATGTATTTCTTACTCAGCACAATGAGAGAGAAGGCAACTTGTCTGAAGATTAGGATATTAAGATTTTTTAAGTTAAGAACCTATCTGAGGCAGTAATGTTGAATCCATAAGTGGTGGTTCCTTGAAAATAAATCTTTCTTGCAATACAACTATTAAAACCAAGGAATAAGGCTCAGCAGAACTGTATGGTACAAAGGTAGGACTTCTGAGGATTACATCACCCTGAATAACTGCTCTTTCCTTTTCTTTGTCAGGAGGATACCCATGGTCTCTGACACTGGAAATACAGGGCCACTGGGAGAGGTAAAAGCTAAACTGGAAAAACAATTCAGTCTGTGGTTACCAGGAAGTTACCATCGCTTATTCCCACCCCACCCCCAAAATTATCTCCATTTGCTTCAGTTTCTTCACAGGCCTGCATTTAACACCCTCTCACAACACACTGCAAAACAAATCTGTCAGCAGCAAATACGGCCATAGCAACTTCCCCCAATTACCAGGGTAACAAAGTGAACAGCAGGGAAAACACCTCCGAACAGAATGTGCCCTTCAGCTGTCATGTGCTGTGCGAGGACTTCCATTTCTCTATTAACCCACGGGCCCTGGATTATGGGACAATGTGCCTAAATAAACTATAGGGAGTGACACCACACCTGTGAATGTCCCTGTGACCTGTTCCCGTGTATTGGTCTTTGGGTTCAGAAGTCCTCAACAGATGGTACTTGCTCCCAAGGGGCATCTTGGAAATCTACGGGGTGTTTTCTGAATTCAGAGGGAAAGGGAGCAATTGAGAGGCAGGAGTGGGATCTGATGGGTAGAGTGTCTCCCAAAATTGTGTATAACTCGGGACTGCCCTCAGTTTAGTTCAATTCAGTCGTTCAGTTATGTCCAACTCTTTGCGACCTCATGGACTGCAGCACATCAGGCCTCCCTGTCCATCACCAACTCCCAGAGTTTACTCAAACTCCTGTCCATTGAGTCGGTGATGCCATCCAACCATCTCATCCACTGTCATCCCCATCTCCTTGTGCCTTCAATCTTTCCCAGCATCACAGTCTTTTCTAATGAGTCAGTTCTTCACAGCAGGTAGCCAAAGTATTAGAGTTTCAGCTTCAACTTCAGTACTCTCAGTGAATATTCAGGACTGATTTCCTTTAGGATGGACTGGTTGGACCTCCTTGCAGTCCAAGGAACTCTCAAGAGTCTTCTCCAATACCACAGTTCAAAAGCATCAATTCTTCGGCACTCAGCTTTCTTTATAGTCCAACTTTCACATCCGTACACGACTATTGGAAAAACCATAGCCTTGACTAAATGGAGCTTTGTTGGCATGAATAATGTCTCTGCTTTTGAATATGCTGTCTAGGTAGGTCATAACTTTCCTTCCAAGGAGCAAGTGTCTTTTAATTAAGATGCTTTTAGTTAAAATAAATTAAACTTAATTCAATTTAAGATGGTGGCTGCAATCACCATCTGCAGTGATTTTGAAGCCCAAAAAAATAAAGTCTGACACTGTTTCCACTGTTTCCCAGTCTATTTCCCATGAAGTGATGGGACGGATGCCATGATCTTCGTTTTCTGAATGCTGAGCTTTAAGCCAACTTTTTCACTCTCCTCTTTCACTTTCATCAACAGGCTCTTTAGTTCTTCTTCACTTTCTGCCATAAGGGTGGTGTCATCTGCATATCTGAGGTTATTGATATTTCTCCCGGCAATCTTGATTCCAACTTGTGCTTCATCCAGCCCAGCATTTCTCATGATGTACTGTGCATATAAGTTAAATAAGCAGGGTGACAATATACAGCCTTGACGTACACACGACTGCCCCAGTGGGTAGGAAACAAAATGCCAAGCCTCTAAACCTAGAAACCTCCTTCGGTTCACAAAAATGCAAATAATATTTTTTTTGTTTCTGTTTTTGCTTTACAGTCTTAATATACTCGGCATGTAAAATTATGTTAAAATGAGAAGAAATTGCTATTCCGCTTTGCTGGGAACTTTTCTAAGGATTGTTTACCATTTCAAAAACGGTATCACCCACAGCAACGGTAGCCCATTCAATGCATCTGTAGCAGTGGGTTTCATAGCTGAAGCATCATAAAGAGTTTGTGTATAAGCGCAAGCACTTGATATCTTATTATGTCCTTCAGAGTCTTCTTGTCCAAAGTGGGGATCAAACTCACTGGTACCAGCATTTCCTTGTAGGTTGTTAGAAATGAATAATCTCATGCCCCACACTAGAGTCGCAGAATCAGAATATGCATTTTAGAAAATTCTCAAGAGAAGTGATGCTCTAGAAAACCTGTGCTGAAGCATCACTCACATACTTCAACATGCATCATTTGTTATAAATTTCTTCCATTTTTATTTTCTAGTGTTAGATAAGCACATGATTTTAAAGAATTAGATGAATTAAAGTTAAATTAAGTATTTGGGGTTCACAGATCCACACTACTATCTATAAAACAGATAAACAGCAATCACCTACTTTATAGCACAGGGAACCATATGCAATTATCTTGTAATAACCTATAATGGAAAAGAATCTGAAAAAGAACATACACATATATAATAACTGAAGCACTTTGCTATATACTTGAAACTAATAAAACATTATAAATCAATGATACTTCAACAAAAAACAATAATAAACAGAGAGAAGAATCAGGCATATTTAAAAATATCTACTACTTTCATTTTTGGAAAATAAAGGGAATACTAAAAATATTTATTATTAAATATAAAATAGGGAGTCTCAGCGTTGAGAACTACTGAAGAAACTATTTACCCATTTCCAGCTCTGTTTGTAGTTTTATTTTTCTAGCCCTAGGAAAAGAGTTGAATTTCAGCTGATTACAATAGAAACAAATGTGAATTTTTTTCCTTGACTATAATTTTTGTACCCCAAATTGTCTTCATTGAGGCAGTGAGATGTTAATGTCACTAAAGTGTGGCATGAACACAATTTGCCACTCACAAATGGAAACACATTAGTGCAATTAAGAGAAAATACCCCATGAATACTTCCCTTGAATAGTCTTTTTCCTTAATACAGCACCCAACCTCCTGCATCTCATGAGGAAATATGCCTACACTTTTACCAGGGAAAATTTTGCTTTAAACTGAAGTTACAGCTAAAATTAGATTTTCCCAGGATACAACCAAATGGACCTGAGTTCCATGCTCCCAACTGCCACTATTCCACTAATAGGTCAAGTGCGTCTCACTTCCAAATTCACACTCAGCATCTTTTCTCCTTAATCTGCTTTTTCCCCTACGCTCCCTTATTTCAGTTCATGACTTCTCACCAAGAATAAATAAATAAAAATCCCAATCCTCTAATTCTGTAACAGTGAAAAAAGTCACTGACAACTGACTATATGCCAGGCTACAGTGACACCAAGATGGAACAAACATGGTACCCCAGGTGGTCAAGCTCACAGACAAGAAATCCTCATAGTCAAAGTTATATCATCTGGAATAAAGTTATCCTTGAAACCTCCCTCTCACTTGCTTCCCACACAGAATCAATTGTCAGGATATGTTGATTTTATTTCTGTGACATTTCTTCTATTTGTTTACTTCATCAGTACCTAGTTAGCTAACAAACTTAATTAGCTGCAGTTTAACTAACTAGAAACTTAATTAACTGAAATCTTTTTCATTGGATTTACAGGAAAAGAGTATTCACAAGCCTGAAGGCAGGCAAATGGGACACCTGATGTTTTCACCTGCCAGGCATACATTTCTGCTTCTGTGGGCCACTGTACCTCCATTTTTCCCTAGGGATCCATGTCCCGCGTCCCCTTCCTTGCTCTGTGCATGGACTTTCAATGGGGTAGCCCCCACTCCTCGGCTAAGACAGGATACACAATCCAGTTTTGCCCACACAGGAGTAGGAGGAAGTAGGAGGCAGGGAGTCACAGGACCCAAACCAGACCAATGAGAATTAAATCTAGGGCTCTGTTGGAAGAAAGGAAATATATATAGATATATATCAATAGCCACAGCACGCACTAAGTGAGCAGACCTACAATAGTCCATCTCCTTAGACAGGCAAAGATCTTCCTTAATGATCAAGTGACTGCAGAGTGACAGAAAATTCTGCAGACAGAAGTGGGCTGAATCTTGATGACACACTCTTCAGCAGTTAATAAATCCCTCTCTAGACAATTTCACACAATTTTTTGTAAAAGCCAGTTGGAGTTGATTTTCTGACACCTGCAACAATAAACAAGGAAACTTTGAGGAGTTTTTTTTTTTT
>SJYT01024402.1:415252-430301 GCA_006410635.1 Cephalophus harveyi
TTTTAGCAGTACTCAGGAACATTAGGGAAAACAACTACACTCAAGATCCCATCAGCTACATTTAAATCATCAGCTGTATTGACTGAGTACTCGAATTTTAATGTTGACATGAAACAAAGATGGCTTCTTTTTTTAGCCTTTTATCTTGAATACACAGTGTCTGGATTTTACAAAGGTCTTGGCATATCCCAACAATGTGTACTATTCTAGGGTGTGACAACTTAGGAGTGAATATGATATGAACTTAATACTTTTATAAGGTGTCTAATTCAGGCAGATCATCTTCTGACCCTAAACATGGTCCTACAGTAAACTGCTTGAGGAAACTGGATCCCAAAGAGTACAGATGGGGAATTTTGAAATATGTCCAGAGATCAAAGAGGTCCAACTGCAAGAATTGTGGGCTGACTAAAATGACAGCTGTGAATTGAACTAAACTTTTTCAAAGGCCTATCTTATCTAGAAGATCATGACTTTGGTGGAACTAAAGTGACTGGCAGTGGAAAGAATCAGAACATGTGAAATTCCTTAAGAATTTATTGACTTAAATATTTTTGCCTATGTTATACATGGAGAAGGGAATGGCAACCCACTCCTGTATTCTTGCCTGGAGAATTCCATGGACAGAGGAGCCTGGAGGGCTACAGTCCACAGGATCACAAAGAGTCAGGCACAACTGAAGCAACTTAGCATGCATGCATGCATGTTAAACATGAAAAACCTTAAAAAAAAATAAAGACCCCACCAGTCCCATGTTAAGTACATCCCTCAGCTCATTCTTCCCAGTTTGCTGCTATATTGATAAAAATGCTAAGAACCTTGATTTTTGAAATCCAACAGAATTTAAATCCCCCTACCACAGCCTATCACACAATAATGTACTTCTAGAAGTTATACTGTCAGCACTGTGTTACATTTTTCAATTTTGTATGTGAGACTGCTGTGGCCACCTGTACTTACATGGGAGCAAAAAGAAAAAGGCATGCGTAAAGGGACTGCAATCATCCCAGAAAATAGCTGCTTCAACCAATTTCAATCTAATTAGTTTCTCATAGAAGCTAACACCCTGCTTTCTACAACCACATAGCGATTCGATTTAACAACCAAAGTCAACGTGCTGCATGTCAGAACAGAGTAACATTCAGGTCATAACTAATCAGCCCAGAATTGAAATTTAAATATTCCGAGTCTGTGATTTAATTACACGAGTAACGCTACTTGAGCTGAATCAAGTAGACAAGTATAGGCACATGAGATTTTCCATTTAATGTGATTTGGACATTCCTAGATCAGATGGACTCACTTCAGAACAGTGAAAAACAGAATCCAAAAACAATAAGCTCAACGTTAGTACATGAGATAAAAGGTATGTTTTTAATGTTTCAATGGTCAACAAAGTATATTTCATTCATTTAATAGATATGTGTGTGTGTGTGTGTGTGTGTGTGTGTGTGTGTGTGTGTGTTAGTCACTTAGTCATGTCCACTCTTTGTGACTCCATGGAGTCCACCAGTCTTCTCTCTTTCTCTGGGGATTCTCCAGGCAAGAATACTGGCGTGTGTTACCATTTCCTGCTCCAGCAGATCTTCCCAACCCAGGGATCAAACCCAGGTCTCTCGCACTGCAAGCTGGTTCTTTACCATCTGAGCCACCAGGGAAGCCCAAGAATACTGGAGTGGGTAGCCTATCCCTTCTCCAGGGGATCTTCGCAAACCCAGGAATTGAACCAGGGTCTCCTGCATTGCAGGCAGATTCTTTATCACCAGAGCTACCAAGGAAGCCCAAGAGATATTTATCGATGGTCAACTCTGGCTTAAGTGCTAGATGCGAGATGATGGGGAAAGTGTGGCGAATGAAACATACTTTCTCCTTTCACTCATGTTATTGGCTGAACTGTGCTCCACCTCCATGCAGGCCAGATTCATTTAAGTTCTAACTTCCAGCATTCTAAGAATGTGACTGTATTTGGAGATAAGGTCTTTAAAAAGGTGATTAAGTTAAAATGAGGTCATAAGAGTAGTCCTAATCCAATATGAAGGGTATCCTTATATGACGAAGAAATTAGGACACAGACAGGCACAGAGGCAAGACCATGTGAAAAGACAGAAGGACGGTGGCCATCTACTAGGCAAGAAATGAAACTTCAGAAGAAACCAATCCTGCTGGAAACCAACTTCTAGCCTCCAGAATTGTGAGGAAATAAATTTCTGTTGCTGAAAGTACCTAATCAATACTTGGTGATGTTAGCAAACAAATACACTCAGCAAGCTTAAACTCTATATAGAGGCAGACTTTGATCAAATGATCACACAAAGAATCCCAAACCTGGAGTTCTGAGTGGGAGCATGGAGATCCCAAAAGAGGTTCTGTGACCTGGAGGGGAGACCAAGGAGATCTTTCCTGGGGAAGAGACACTGTACCAAGATGGGGAGGAAAAAACTTAACAGAGTGAGAAAGGAGGGATGTACATTCCAGGCAGGAGATCCAGTATGTGCAAAGGTCTCATGGAGAGGCATATGAGGGACCAAGAGTAGGCAGTGTGACTGGGAGCAAAGAGGAAGCTAATGTGGAAGGAGATACATGTCTGGCAAGGTAATCAGCGGCCAAGCCGTAGGGTACAAGACAGGGAAGGACTTACTGTTAGAATTATATTCCAAGGGTCTCAGAACTTGGATAGGTAAAAATTACATTTCTATCTTTACTCTCTTTTGACTAAAATTCAGCATTTTCTTCTATTATGAGCATAGGCAACAAATCATGATGCTATTATAGCAATAGCTGCCACTTTCTCACCAATAGAAATGAGAATCCATTTTCCTATCTTGTTACGGTTTTGCAGACACCATGAAATTCATACACATTTATCACTATTTACAAATTATGGAGTTATTGTACCTCGCTCTGGATCTTGTAACTTAATACATTTGAAGAACTTCATATATTACTTCTATGATCCATAAGCTCCAAGTTTATTTAAAATATTTTGCACATTATATTTAAATGCAATTGTTTCTTTTGTAATAGTAATTTATACAGTTAAAAACTAATATGCTGAGACAGTTTCCATAGGTTTTACCAGAGTGCCAGAAAGGGTCCAGGCACAAAAAGTTTAGGAACTTTTAATATCTTTATTTTGTCTCTCTTCTAAGTTTAATGCCGGCTGCGTCACTTGGACAAGTTTCAACATCTCTGAAACCTGGTTCCGTCATCTGTAAAATGGGGATTTAGAAGACTCTCTCTACAGTACAAAGGATCCAATGAGTCAATACACAGAAAACACGCAGAATGGACTTAGTAAGCCTTAATAAACAGCAGATATTGCTTTTATTATTAACACGAATCCACCGTAGTATTTTGAGGGAGTGACATGGTGGTCAGGTTTATACTTCAAAATACCATCTTGGCTCTGATGTGGAAAATGCCTGAAGGAGGTCAGAAAGTGGCCAAAACAGGAGACTGCCAACTTCAAATGCAACACTGTGTTGCATTTGAAGAATTTTCTAATCTAAAATAAAACTTTTCAGTAGGGGAAACCATTCTTCAAATCAGATCTTAAGTAGAAGCCAGCTATATAAATCAGAGAAAAGCAAAACCAGTCTGACTGAAGCTGGGTGTGGGAAACCAGAATCACATCAGCTCAGCATTTCTCTCTTCTCCCAGAAAATCCATTTCAACACACTTTAAAGAAACTCCCAAATCTACAAAGGCCATCATTTGCAAACTGTTCATAGTTATCTTCTGCTACAATTCTGAAACTACCAAAACCTCTTTAAAAAACTCAAAATACCATCTTGGCTCTGATGTGGAAAATGCCTGAAGGAGGTCAGAAAGTGGCCAAAACAGGAGACTGCCAGAGCAGTGTTGCATTTGAAGAATTTTCTAATCTAAAATAAAACTTTTCAGTAGGGGAAGCCATTCTTCAAATCAGATCTTAAGTAGAAGCCAGCTATATAAATCAGAGAAAAGCAAAACCAGTCTGACTGAAGCTGGGTGTGGGAAACCAGAATCACATCAGCTCAGCATTTCTCTCTTCTCCCAGAAAATCCATTTCAACACACTTTAAAGAAACTCCCAAATCTACAAAGGCCATCATTTGCAAACTGTTCATAGTTATCTTCTGCTACAATTCTGAAACTACCAAAACCTCTTTAAAAAAAAAAAGTCCTTAGAACAAGCAAGCTCATCCATATCTCAACTTGCCTGCATGTTAAGTTTCAGTAGGGATCCATTTGTTTATTCAAAAGCATTTGTTGAGAATTCACTCCGTGTCAGGCACTGTTCTAGACACTGGGGATACAGCTACACTTAGAGCATTAAATAAAACATCTAGGGGGTGGAGGGGAGGCCAGAAAATAAACACAACAAAATAAGAAAAACATATTATCTAGAAGATCATGGTATAGATTCACATCTATGTGGCCATGGCACTGTAACTGGCAACAATTTGTTTACTGCTGTAGGCCCAAGGTGCAAAGGGGCATTTGGTAAAACTGAAACTCAAAGTTGAAGAGGGGGTGGGAGATGGCTGGATGGACAGATGAATAGACGGATGGATGGACAGATGCATGGATGGATGGGTGTATGGAAGGAAGAATGGGGGGGTAGTGAGTGAGTGGATAGACTATTGGACAGATGGAAGGATGGAAAGAATGGAAGAAAGGGTAGGGAAGGCAGGAAGGAACACTGTAAAGGAAACAGGCATTGAGGGAAAAGTAGAACACACAGAGAATGAAGTATGTAACTTGAGAGGAATAAAAGCCTACAGTGGCCTTAACCTACAAAGTTGTATTTAATGTAACCCTACAAGATGGACATCATCATCATCATGTCATCATCCCCACCAGCCCCATTTTGGGTTATGAGGGCTGAGATGCTAAAACACTGAGACCTTCCTAAGATTAGGCAACTTTTATAAACAGAGCTCAGATAGAGACTCAAGTCTTTCCTGCCCTCACACTCTTGGGTCCAACTCACCTGGAACATAAAAAGTAGTGTACAAATTGGCTCTGGTTCCAAGTAAGCCAAATGAGATTCTGAAGATACTAAAAATTAGAAGAAGTAGAAGGAATGTCCACAGTCATAATTTCCTGGAGGATATTCATTGACTTATACAAAATGTCTATTCCCCTATCCCTAAAGGGGAGTCAAGAAGAGTCTTCCTAGATGACACAAAGAAGGACCACCAGATATTGTGTTGTGATAGGATCTCCACATTCAGAGCATTTACGGGAGGAAAAAAAAATTGGTAAAAACAAAAAATTTAAACTGATTTTTTATCAGTAGAAAAACAAAGATGAAAATTAGTGTTATGAAATGGAGTCAGACAACTGCATAAACAGAAAACAGCACATATTAGGTATCAGATCTCTTATACTCTGTAATATATTCAAACTATGTCTCTCTTTTGTTAAATCTAAAGAACAGCAGCAGCAGCTATTTCCTTTCCAGAAACACTCCATGTGTATCAGGCACTGCACTAACCTGGGTGCCCTTGAGCGGTTCACCTAACCTTCCACGCCATCCGTTTCCCAAGAGGAGCATGAGGGCAGCAGTGTTGATCTCAGCAGCTACTGCAAGGATCAACGGAAACGGTGAATGGAAAGTGCTCTGGCATTTGCCTGGTGGATTTCAAGCACTCAAAATGTGAACTCTTCTCATCACCACCATCCTGAGTTAATCCCCAAAGAAGCCTAATGAGGTGGGCCCAATTAACTTCATTTTACAGATGAGTATACCAAAGCATAGTGAGCCATCTTCAAGGTTGGAGAGCAAAAAGGGCTCACTGTAGAGTCCCTTAATCAAGACACACTCTGACTACAGGGTCAGTTCTGGCTGAGCCTCAGTTCTGCACCAACCACACCTGGAAACTCTTACACAGCAAAGAGCAGCTGCCCCATAATTCTCGCTAACTCACACTCCCGTGACTAAGCCCTCAGCTGCACTTTTCAAAGCAAGGCCCTCCAATGAGCAATAAGACAAAAGTAGGCCAAAAAACAGAAATCTATTATTTACAACCAAAGACTTCCATGACAAAATACTGTAATTACTACTCACTACTCTGGCTGGACGCCTCTCTGAACAGAGGAAACAACTGGTTTCCTTTTTATTTTTCCTGTTTAATGACTTTTTTCTGTGTGTATATTTTAGCAAACACTATATCAGGGTACAAGATGAGAAATACCTTTTGTATATAAGGTCTCCTGGGCTCAAGGGAAAATTTAGAAAATGAAACAGGCATTTATTACAAAAAATAATTATGGAGGCAAAGAAGAAAGGAAGTCCCCAAACTAATAAGCTTATTAATACATAAATGCCATGTGAGATCCATCCTAATATAGTACCCCACACAATCCTCATCAACATAAGTAATGGAAAAAATGAAAAAAAAAAGAGGATAAGAAATAAAAGAATTACAGAAAGGAAGACAAAATGGAAATGAGAGCAAGAGAGTGGGATGGTGGGGGATATTAAAGGGAAAGCCCAGAACGGACGCAGGGATCCATCACCCCCATCAAAGGATGCACGGACCAGAAGGGTACATGTGAACTAAGAAAAAACAGGAACTGTGCCAAAGACACATTCTCCTTCAGTCCATCTTGCCATGGAACCCTGTACCTTCTGCTCTTCTGCTTCCCCTATTATGTAAATGGCCTCATTTTCCAGGACTCAATCAAGTTCTTCTTTGAAGCACTTATGATCTGAAATTATCAAGTCCATCTACTTATAGGCTTCTTTTTATTGTCTGCCTCACAACACTCAGTACATAGTGTTGATGAATGAATGTCACTGAAGCAGGTACCCAGACCTCTTTGAAGGACAGATACAGCACTGGAAAGTCATTTGCTATGTGAACTGTTGGGAGAGAGAGAAAGAGACTTCATTTCATGTGTAGACACCAAGAGATCTGTTCTGAGCGTGCTATATTGGAAGCCATCTCAATGGCTTTTCAGTTCAGTTCAGTTTAGTTGTTCAGTCGTGTCTGACTCTTTGGGACCCCATGAACTGTAGCATGCAAGGCCTCCCTGTCCATCACCAACTCCCAGAATTTACCCAAACTCATGTCCATTGAGTCAGTGATGCCATCCAACCATCTCATCCTCTGTCATCCCCTTCTCCTCCCACCTTCAATCTTTCCCAGCATCACAGTCTTTTCCCATGAGTCAGTTCTTCACATCAGGTGGCCAAAGTACTGGAGTTTCAGCTTCAGCATCAGTTCTTCCAATGAATATTCACATCTGATTTCCTTTAGGATGGACTGGTTGGATTTCCTTGCAGTCCAAGGGGCTCTCAAGAGTCTCCTCCAACACCACAATTCAAAAGCATCAATTCTTCGGCATTCAGCTTTCTTTATAGTCTAACTCTCACATCCATACATGACTACTGGAAAAACCATAGCCTTGACTAGATGGACCTTTGTTGGCAAAGTAATGTCTTTGCTTTTTAATATGCTGTCTAGGTTGGTCATAACTTTCCTTCCAAGGAGTAAGTGTCTTTTCAATTTCATGGCTGTAGTCACCATCTGCAGTGATTTTGGAGCCCCCCAAAATAAAGTCTGACACTGTTTCTACTGTTTCCCCATCTATTTCCCATGAACTGATGGGACCAGATGTCATGATCTTAGTTTTCTGAATGTTGAGCTTTAATCCAACTTTATCACTCTCCTCTTTCACTTTCAACAAGAGGCTCTTTAGTTCTCCTTCACTTTCTGCCATAGGGTGGTGTCATCTGCATATCTGAGGTTATTGATATTTCTCCCAGCTTGTGCTTCTTCCAGTCCAGCGTTTCTCATGATGTACTCTGCATATCAGTTAAATAAGCAGGGTGACAATATACAGCCTTGACGTGCTCCTTTTCCTATTTGGAACCAGTCTGTTGTTCCATGTCTGGGTGCTAACTGTTACTTCCTGACCTGCATACAGATTTCTCAAGAGGCAGGTCAGGTGGTCTGGTATTCAATGGCTTTTACCCTTTGTAAAATTGCCCTCCCTCACCACCACTTTCTGTAATCCCATTAGCTTTATTCCTCTTTAGGACACTTCTTACTTGACATGATTTATTGTCTGTCTGCTTCCTCCATCCCTTCCCATGTGCCACCTAAATGCCTAAACTCCATTAGAAAAGTGATTCTGTCTTCTTTATTCAAGAAGTATCCAGAATGCTGAGAATAATACTGGGTACATATGAGGAGTCCCCCCAACATACATGTTGAATGAATGAATAATAAATAAATAAATTCCCACTGATGATTAAAATGATTAAAGCCTATTTTCATCAAAAGAATAGCTTATCCACCCATTAAAACCTGTCTATATGTTAGGGAACTGTTGACTGAAACTGCCCACCTTGGCCAGGCACAATGGTCACTGCTTGCATGAGTGGTCTTGCAACAGGAGATCCAAACAAGGAACATGGTGCTGGTGCCGAAAACTAACTGGAAAAATTGGGAGGGGCCAAAAGGAGGGAGGAGACGCCAGCCCATAATATATCCTACCAATCTTCTAGAATCCTTTGCTCTGGAATCCACCTTGGGTGAGAGAGGCTCGTGCCACCAGGAAGGACCTGAGTCAGAACAACCATAGGCCAAGCAAGATGACTGGTCAGAGACAACCCCGAAACTAAACCCATTACTGTGACTGCAAGCTACATGGCAGAGCGGTTCTCCTGGGTTTTCTTGCCTTACTGCTCTCTGCCCAGGTGCCCCTTCCCAATAAAGTCTCTTGCTTTGTCAGCTCTTGTTGTCTCCTCCGACAATTCACTTCCAAGTGTCAGACAAGAGCTCACTCTTGGATCCTGGAAGGGGTCCCCTTTCCTGCAACATATATGGGTTTCATATCTTGCTACCCTCCTACCAAATACCATAAATCCAATTTCCCAATTTGAAACAATTCTAGAGAGAAGTCAAACAGAAATGCACATTCTCAGCAAAAAGCAATGTACTCAACCATGACATACATGTAACAAGGAAACAAGATGGGGAAAGTCCCCCTGCATAACCACTTACAGTTCAGTTCAGTTCAGTCGCTCAGTCGTGTCCGACTCTGCGACCCCATGAATCGCAGCACGCCAGGCCTCCCTGTCCATCACCAACTCCCGGAGTTCACTCAGATTCACATCCATCGAGTCAGTGATGCCATCCAGCCATCTCATCCTCTGTCGTCCCCTTCTCCTCCTGCCCCCAATCCCTCCCAGTATCAGAGTCTTTTCCAATGAGTCAACTCTTCGCATGAGGTGGCCAAAGTACTGGAGTTTCAGGGTTTCCCTAAAGCAGTTATTCTCAAAATACGGTCCCTAAACTCAGCATCAGGGCCCCACCTTCCAAGCTCGAAATACAAAGTATTGGGCCCCACACTACATACCCTGAATCAAAAACTCTAAAGGTAGAGACCCAGAAATAGGGGCCCTTTAACAAGCCTTCCAAACGATTCTGATGTACATTCGAGTTTGCCAACTACTGCCCCAAAAGGAGATGTGAACTTTTTCAAACTTTAAGTAGGCAAAATTTTACTCTTTTGTCTTGTAAAATAAAAACATGATTCCTTATAAGGTGAATAAGACAGCTCTTAAATAAGAGCCAACTTGATTTTATCACCTTAATGGGATTGTCATTTTGACAAAAAGTTATACAAAATGGAGTTAATGTTTTAAGCATTTTCAAGAATCAAGCTTCATATTCCATATCTGCCCCAGATCTACTTATAAATAAAATGGAACAAGCACATCTAACCTTATGCCAATGTTGTGACTGTTTCAGGTAGAAGTTCTGATAATTAGCAGGAATCAGCAAATTAAAAAGGGACTGTAAAACGTCCTGTAAGAAATCCTCGAAGGACTGAAAACATGTGTCTAATGGCCCCACATCCAGAAATTTCACAAACTGTCTTTACCTGAAGTTGTTTCTCTAATTGCTTCTAATGAAGTCAATGCATGTGTTAATTAAATATTAAGTGCAAATGTGAGTACTTATAAGATGTGCACAGCTCTTCAGAAAGCCTAAGTGCTTAAGTCACTCCCCAACTCTAGCGAACACAGAGTGTTGGGGTCCCCAAATCACTGCAGTTGACACTCTGCAGCCACCACAACAGTGTTCATTATCAAATTTCAGAGACAAAAACCATGCCCATGATATGGCTTGAGGACAGTTTATATAAACAAGTTAGCAGTATGAATTGCTAGCCTTATACTAAGTGCTACATTCATAGTACATGTTGTTTCATTTTCACAATGGCCCTCTGAAGCTTGTATTTGTCCTCAGTTACAAACAAAGGAACTGAGGTCCCAACAGACAAAGTAACTTACCTAAAATTGCACAACACAAAGACCAAAGCCTGAACTTGAATCCAAGTAGCTTTCTACAGACTTATTTTTTCCCCCCCTATCACACATATGGCTTCCTTGAGCTTCCAAGAAAACCCAAATAAAGGCACTTCCACTAAAGGACAGAGAAAGATGTGACTAGACTTGAAGCACTTGAATGCAAACTTCATTTGCCAAGAAATGGTCTCTGACAGACTCAGATTTTCCCCCTTTTTCCTTCTTTGAAGCTCTGAATCACAGCTGTACATTTCTAACAAAAAGATACATGCATCACAGACAGTCAATGTGAGTGAAAGAATAAAATAGACAGGGAAATAGTAAGAAATGGCTACATTGGTAGCCGTGATAAAATTTTCATTTGAACATTTTCAGAGACCAGATTTCAGCTTATCAAGTACTATGTAAATCCCATGCAAATCCCCCACAATGCCTGCTGCTGCTGTTGCTGCTAAGTCGCTTCAGTCCTGTCTGACTCTGTGTGACCCCATAGATGGCAGCCCACCAGGCTCCCCCATCCCTGGGATTCTCCAGGCAAGAACACTGGAGTGGGTTGCCATTTCCTTCTCCAATGCATGAAAGTGAAAAGTGAAAGGAAGTCGCTCAGTTGTGTCCGACTCTTAGCGATCCCTTGGACTGCAGCCCACCAGGCTCCTCCGTCCATGGGATTTTCCAGGCAAGAGTACTGGAGTGGGGTGCCATTGCCTTCTCCTCCACAATGCCTGCACATATTCCCATATCTCTCTCTCTCTCTGTCTCTCCCTCCCTCCCTCCCTCCATGCCTTTTATTTTTTCTCTGCCCTCCCTGGGATGTGGCCCTCAGGAAATCCATGTAGAAACAATGGAACTGTGATTGCCCTCTTGGCTCAGTGCTCTGGATGGGACATTTGCTGCAGTGGAGATGACAAATTTGAGGGAAGTCTCTGATCAGTATTCGGTACCTACGTTCACTGGTCTCCTACAATGGCAGCACTAAATCCAAACGTCTAGAAGAATTTGTATACACATATTTTTTAAGTGTCAGTTTCAAAGGTCTCAGCATAGTTACAGACAGACTTTTGCCACGCTGCTTCTTTAAAAATCCACGCACACACACAACAAACCACCTCTTTGATGGACTCATTAGGCAGAAGTTTTTCATAGTTGAACCCAATGCCTTTGAAATGAAAATTCAAATGGAAACCAAGGAAAGCTCAATGCCACCACTGCCCTCTGAGTCACTGCTGTCATCTGTCATAGGGTCACTAGCCTGGGAGACATCTCTCGCTGCCTAGAATTACCAAAGACTCTCCAGCATGAACTTTGTAACTGTTTAACTGCTCTTGATTGTCCTAAATCTATCCCCTTTGCATCCTGCAGGACTCAGCCTAAATGTCCACTCTTTGAAGAGGCCATCCCTAGGCTAAAGATTTCTTGTTGTTTAGTCACTAAGTTGCTCAGGTGCATCCAACTCTTTTGCAACCCCATGGACTGTAGCCTACCAGTCCACACCGTAGGCTCCCCTGTCCGTGGGATTTCCCAGGCAAGAATACTGGAGTGGGTTGCCATGACCTCCTCCAGGGGATCCTCCCCACCCAGGATCAAACCCGTGCCTCCTGCACTGCAGACGGACGTTTTTACTGCTGAGCCACTGGGGAAGCTAAGAAGATTCCTCGATTATTTTCTACCAGAATATTAATCACTTGTAATTATTTCATTTATCTATAGTATATCTCTTCTAGAATGTGAATTCCTTAAAAGCAGAGACTTTGTTTGTAATGACAATAGGGTATCTAGAACGCAGAGGCTTTTAATGCATGCTTGCCAAGTAAATAAATAAATAAGCAACTCACTTTTAAAATTTCCACTCCTAAAAGCTTGAGCTCCACATATGGCAGTGAGAAACTTTCTTCCTTAGATATCTGAGAGCCAGGGCTATCCCCCTGCTAAGGATAATGGAAGGTATTTGCCTTCATAGAATACTTTCAAGTAGAATCTGGAGCAGAAACACTGAGGGAGGGGCCTAGGGAGTCAGGGCACCCTCCAAGTTCAGGAGATCCATTCAGCACTTGCCAATCTGCCTCATTTGGGCTTCAAGGCATGATGTACTTCTCCCTACTGTTTGGGCAGAGGGTGGCTGGCTTTTCAGCCTTTGCTGCTATATGTGTTGCATGGCTACTGAACCAGAAGATGAGCACATCTGACAGTTGCCCCAATGCTGAGTGAGCTTAACTAGAGTAATGAGCACCAGGAGCGCATACACTGAACCCAGGAATGAGTTATAAGTGAGGACCCAAGACTGGTGAATCAATTATTCAAATGCTAGCAAGACTGCCCTGGACAACTTTTCTGGCTCATTAGTATAAAGACCCAATAAAAACTTGCTCAAGAAAATTTAAATACACTCCTGGTGCCCTTTCCCATTCCATTAGACATGTTGCCCTTAGGCAATTCAATCTGAGCTCAAGTCTTCAATTACTGTCTCTATGCTAATAAGTCTTCCAGGCTGGACCTTTCTCTTGAGCTTCTCCCATTTGGCCAACTGCCCCTTGGACATGGCTACTTGGATATCTTGCAGGCATCTCAAATTCATAATGTGCAAAATTTGCCTAAGGTCACGCTGATAGAAAGTGGCAGGTTCATTTCAGGTTCAGATGACACGAAAGATTATACACAGTCTCTCCCTCTCATGGATGGGGATGCCTGTAGGGAGGATGCCACTGAACTGATTTGCTTGGGTAAATGAACCTCAGGGAAATGAATTCTACAGCACAAATGGCAGTGAACACTGTCAATAAAATGCTACCCAACTTCCCATTAACCTGGCAATCGTAAACGACAGTGTTAGCTGGGGACTTCTTAGACAATGATGGCCTTACAGCTGCTGCAAGAAATTCACTTGCCTAGAATTAAGTGCAGGGAAGGTTTGCAGGGAAGCAGGTACAACCTAATAGCCCTTTATTGCTTACTTAGCTTTTAAGGTGTCTCAATTAATGAAGGATCTCCCAGGACAGGGGATGAGAAGGAGTGAAAGAGGATGGAGATTATCAATCCACAGTTCTCTTTCAACAATCCTCTTAGGAAAATACCGCTTCTTGAGCAACACCATCCAAGTCCAGCCAGTCTTGTGTTTTGCCTCATTCCTTTTATGTTTTCGTTCACCAACAGTCCTAGTTAGCAACATCCTTGAACAGAGTGCTGTTGTTCTCAAAAGACACAGTTTCATTGGCAGCTTGCTTCCAAGCTTCAGCTCTTTCCAATTTTCTTTGAGGGGGTTGTTACCAAATGTGCACCTGCCTCAGGTATCAACTCAGCCAGTTTGCCCAGGGCCGACCATCTATCCTGCCCAGGGAGATGCTCAAGTCAGACTGGCTGTGCTACCCACCTTTCCACATGCTGCCTTGAGAGCTTTTGGACATTACCCCTTGCCAGATTTCTCCTGCCCTTGATAGTCTCTGTTTCCAATTATCTTTGTCCAGACAGATTATTTTTAATTGAATGTGTGGCTTCTTTTTTATCCCCCTCATCTGAGCAGGCACCAAGAACTTGCACATTTTACAACAGAATCAATGGAGTTGAAGTAGATTTTTAAGTTTAGGGATGTTATTGTCGATCAGTTTCTTTTTCAACATTTAGTTTCATCAATTCCTGAGAACTGAATGCCTTGACTTGTAAAGATTGACTTTTTTTAGATTCTTTTTTTAATGATACAGGTAGCATCAACACTAACCCTATACAGACATGCATCTATCTAATGAGCTAAATATTTCTCCTCTGTTATACTCATGCACAAGACCCCATCTCATTCCATTCTGCAATAGATGTGCCCTGTGAGGTATGTCTCATATTTACCTACTCTTCCAATTAATCCCTACTTTCCTTCTAGACTCAAAATTCAGCTTTCTACTGCTGCACAAACTCCTTAGTGGTTTTCCCAAATCCCCAATCAATTAAAAATGGCTCTGCCTGGCTGAATTTTTAGAGAACTTTGCTGATGTGAAGGATCAGTCACAATTCATCACATATTACTTTCATACAAATACTAGATGGGACACTGATGCAGAGAATTTTTGAAGATTTTCTAAAAACTTTCAGTTTCATGGTGTTAAGTCAAGTTATGCTCGTATCAAGGTTCATTTGAAGTAAGAGAAACTTTCTAAGCTTACATTTGGATAATAAAGTGTTATTCTAGCTAATTAAAAAAACTTTGACTATGTTAGCTTAACTGAGTATTTTTTATGCCCTGTGAAGTTTTAGAAAGTGGTCAGCATTCAGTGGCAAACCACGGCCATCTATGAGGTTCTCTAGGAATTTACTAAAATTCTAACTAGACCCTTAAGAGAAGCAAGACTAATTATACACCCGATTCTTAAAAAGCAATTTATGGCTATAAATCTCTGAATTATAACTGATCCTGGACATCTTTACACTCCCCTTGATGATGAGACTTTCAACTTTGAGATGCCACCTCAAAGATTACTTCCATATGAAAAACTATTGACCTTTAAGTTCAATGCCACGGAACAAAAGTTCCAAGATTCTTCAGGTTTCAAGCATCTATCCTCGCATTACAGAATCAAACAAAAAGTTAAGTTCAGTTCAGTTGCTCAGTCGTGTCCGACTCTTTGCGACCCCATGAATCGCAGCACGCCAGGCCTCCCTGTCCATCACCAACTCCCAGAGTTCACTCAGATTCTTGTCCATTGAGTCAGTGATGCCATCCAGCCATCTTATCCTCGGTCGTCCCCTTCTCCTCCTG
>SJYT01024402.1:431652-493980 GCA_006410635.1 Cephalophus harveyi
ATTGGACCTTGCTTCTATCACCAGTCACATCCACAGCTGGATATTGTTTTTGCTTTGGCTCTATCCCTTCATTCTTTCTGGAGTTATTTCTCCACTGATCTCCAGTAGCATATTGGGCACCTACTGACCTGGGGAGTTCCTCTTTCAGTATCCTATCATTTTACCTTCTCATACTGTTCATGGGGTTTTCAAGGCAAGAATGCTGAAGTGGTTAGCCATTCCCTTCTCCAGTGGACCACATTCTCTCAGAGCTCTCCACCATGACCTGCCCATCTTGGGAAAGTAGATAAGGAAATGCAAAGATTCTAAAACAAAGTAATTATGACAGCACTATGGCATTTCTGTTGATTTCAGACAAGTGAAAACAGGGCTGGGTATCATGGGCTGGAACTAAAGAAGCAGGGAGGGGCCAGACACTACAGGGCTTGGTTGACCATGGTAATAAGTTTCTGCATCTTATACTCATTTCAGCAGGAAGATACTGAAGACATTTATTTAGGATGCTCAATTTGCTTTAAACCCAGCCCTATAATTATATCTTTGGGAGGCATAAAAAATTTCCATACCAAAACCACCTGTGGGTTTCATCCATCATTTCTAGTGAGCCACTGTTTCAGGAGGCAGCAGGATAAACTAAATCCTTGGCAAAGAACTTAGAGAGATGGCAGCTCATTGATCAAACATGAATGTGTATGCCATAGTTACTGTAAACAATATAGGAACTTCCATCCCCAAAGTATGACCAAAACATTCTTCAGGGCCGATTAGCAAGGCTCCTAAGGTATAACTTTCAAACTGAACCTGACATTTCACACTAGAAATTAAATATTTCATGACTCATATGCTTCAGGTTTGATGCTATGCCACATGGAAGCACTTTGTAAATAATCAAAATATGCAATCAAGAAGGCAAAGGCACCTGTGGAGAAGAGCGAGTTACTAAAAGCCACAGAGATAAAAGATGTTTTGCCAGTCAAGGTTATCAAAACTTCCCTCTCAAGTTTCTTTCTCAGTAAAGCCTTTAAACTACATTGATAGTCGAACCAGAGGCAAAGTGATCAATAAAATACTGACAATTAGAAGGCCTGTCAAAACCCAAAGTTATGACCATGCCAGTCCCACCTGAGGCTGTGACTATGTGAAGAATATGCAACTGAATAGGTACAAAGAGTCATGCATCATTAGACAGAGCATCAATGTACACATACTAAAAAAGCATTTCATCATCCAAGAGCATGAAGTTGGACATACTTCTACATATAACCTATTGACCAAAGTAACCAACCCTACAAATGCAACCCACTTTCTGTAAGTTGAAAAATAATCTTTAGAACTAGCCGAACAAGATCCATGACTCTCCCACAACTAAACCTCCAACCTGAGTTTCAAGACTGCTCCAACCACTTATAGATGAGACTCAACCTGGTTTTCCCTCTACGTTAAAATAATAACAATAATAAGCCCATTTAAATGTGGAGACTTTAAAAAAAAGAAAAGAACAATTAAGAGAAGATAGCGAGACCCAGGAGAGGAGGAATGGCAGCGTCGGCTGGGACAAAGATCCTGTGGCCACTTGAAATGGAGACAGAAGAGTCTGGGCAGAGTTCTCTGTGTCTGTGGAGAAAGAGGGGATTCGGTCAGAAGAGCAACCATGGGGGGAGAGCCCAATCGTAGGTGGGACAGAAAGAGAGAAAAGCTGGGAGATGCATTTTCTCCTTAATCCAGAAAAGCTTTATTTTCTTAAATAAAGCATTTGGGACGAAGGTTTCAATCATTTATTTCTTCTAGCTAGGGTTTAAGTAAATAGTAAGATGGGCAATTGTGTTATTGGTAGTGGGGGGAACGGGGAAAAAAGGAAGGTAAATTGAGAGAACAATACAGGAGGAGAGAAGAGTTGATGCATGGGGGTAGGGAAGAAGGCTAAAGGAGAAAGAAGAGAAGGAGGGGGCATTTCCTGGCAGTCCCGTGGTTAGGCTGTCGCATTTCCACCACAGGAGGCATGAGTTCAATTCCTGGTCGGGGAACTAAGATCCCACATGCCATATGCTATGACCAACAAAAAGAAAGAAAAAGAAGAGGAAGGAAAAGATAACATTCCCCGTCTTCTGACAGCTTCCAGAGAACTTGCCAATTAGCATTTCCCTTATTACCCACCCTACTGCTAAGGTACTTGATAAAAGGAGAAATCCAGCCAAGAAGCGAAAAGTAATTTCCCACTCTCACCCTATTATATTCTCCCCATTCTACACTGGCTCTGTGGCTCAGAGGGGGAAATCTGAGGTTTCATATGAGTTAACAAATTGTTCTAATTTAACTAGACCTCAGAACATGGGACAGACCCCACACTCCAGCTTCTGCAGGGTAGAAACTAAGTTTAAAACTAACCAGTCATTTTCCAATAAAGATGGATGGATACACATATGTTATATATATATAAGCGAACTCTGTTCCCTTTTGTGTGATGGAAATACGCTCTATATTCACATCACTATCACTCAGTTTTTTACAAGTATAAAAAAAGTTGAGGAGGAAAGAAAGATATGCAGCCTGATACATTTCTTAAACCAACTTCCAAGGTAGAAGTGATTAGTGACACATCAGAAATGAAAACCCTCTATCTCTTTGTTTCCATTCCAATGCTTAGCACACTGGATTACAGAGTCCTCAAAAGTTTTGAGAAAATTCATCTTTGAGGCTGTGTCTTTTGCCAAGACTTTGCCTTTAAAAGTGAGTCAATTCAACCACCTCTGTTAATGCTTCTGAGGTTTCCCTTCACTTTTAAGATCTACTGAAAAAAAAAAAAAACAGATTGGAGGACAAAACATTTAAATCTCTTTTAGAAACATTGGGAAAATGAAGATGTGAAATTACAGACAAAGCAAGGACATCAGCACTTTTTTGCTAACACAAGCTTCCAGCAAGACAAGATACATTTAATACCTTCCTTTCTGTTTCTCATCCACTAGAGTTGTGTTTAAGCAAGGTGACATCCACTTCTGTCACCTCCATCAGCACATAGAAGTGCTCACTTTATGTGTCATATGTAACAGGTTAAAAACTCAAGACATGCTTTTGTCAAGCAATTTGAAAAGAAAATGAGTAGCTGTAATATACTTATGACACCAGCCTCTGTATTAATTGAAATGCAAACTATAACTGGTGTAAATCAGACAATGCCTGATATGCCTAGAAGTATCTGGTGTGCTGTAAGTTATGGGGAATAACTGTCTTCAAAATCAGTGACCTTACGGCCATAGCTCCTCCAAAAAGCCTACTCAAGGAGAAAAGAGTGAACATAGATGAACATAGAAGTCTAAGCTTTGGTTTTTGAAAGTACTCTTGGAGATTACCTAATATTCATTGGAAGGACTGATGCTGAAGCTGAAACTCCAATACTTTGGCCACGTGATGCAAAGAACTGACTCATTGGAAAAGACCACCCTGATGCTGGGAAAGACTGAAGATGGGAGGAGAAGGGGATGACAGAGGATGAGATGGTTGGACGGCATCACCGCCTCAATAGACATGAGTTTGAGCAAGCTCTGGGAGTTGGCAATGGACATGGAAGACTGGTGTGCTGCAGTCCATGTGCTCGCAAAGAGTTGGGACATTGACTGAGTAACTAAACTGAACTGAGGAAGTTATTCCCTAAGACTTCACAATCCTTTAGAGTTGATTTAGAAAAGCAAAATACTATAGGAGGGAGACAGTTTAGGCATAACTGAAAAAATGAAAATGTTAGTCGCTCAGTCGTGTCCAGCTCTTTGTGACCCCATGGACTGTAGCTCGTCGGGCTCCTCTGCCCATGGGATTCTCCAGGCGAGAATCCTGGAGTGCGTAGCCAATCCCTTCTCTAGGGGATCTTCCTGATGCAGGGACTGAACCTGGGTCTCCTGTATTGCAGGCAGATTCTTTACTATCTGAGTCATCAGGGAAGTCCATAATTGACAAACATAGGCTTAAAATGGGTAAGTTTAGAAGACACTTGATTTTAAGTATCATGTCTCCCCTTAAATTTCAAGAGTGCTTCTGTACTAAGTCGCTTTAGATGCATCCGACTCTTTGTGACCCCATGGACTGTAGCCCACCAGGCTCCTCTGTCCATGGGATTCTCCAGGCAAGAATATTGGAGCAGGTAGCCATTTCTTCCTGAAGGCTATCTTCCTGACCCAGGGATCAAAATCTGGTCTCTTACGATCCTATACCAGTAGGAAGGTTTTTTACTATCAGTGCTACCTGGGAAGAGTACTTAGTAGTGTTTTAATTTGTCTATGAACTTCAGAAGGACAGCAAGAGGATAGAGCTGCCACTTGTGATGGCTTAAAAGACAACCTAAACATTTTTTCACACTCTTTCCATTGGCAGGTAGGGTCTATGTCTCCTCCCCTTTAATGTGGGCTTTTGGACAACATGACCATGCAGAATATGGTAGAAGCAATGTTGTGCCAGTTTTCAGGCTGAGGGCTTAAGAGACTTCCAGTTCCTTTCTCCTGGACACCCACTCCTGCACCCCAGTCACCACAGTGTGATGAAACCAGGCCAGGTAGAGAGACCACCAGCACATGTGCTGGCTGACAGTTCAAGGTGAGGTCCCAACTATGAACCAGCATCAGCCAGAACATGAATTAGGAACCCCCAGGATGAATACAGCTGCAGTTCCCGTTTGAACTGCAACCACACAAGAGACCAGAACAAGAACCACCCCCCAAACCAGGGCAGATAATATAAAGTTGTTATGCTAAACTGTGTTGTTTTGGAGAGGCTATGGAGCAAGAGATTACTCAAACTGCACTCTTTAAATATGTTCTCAATGAAATTCTTTCTGACATATTCCTACAAATTTTGTCCATAGTGCTTTGGGATGCCTCTGGGAACCTTACCACAAGAGCACCATTCTACCTTTATTCCCTCACAGTTAAATCTCTAACTTACTATGTATTTAGGCAAATCTTAGTTAGAAAAGTAATCCTATTGTTAAGTCTTGACCCTGAATACAGGCAAACCTCTCTTTCACAGACAAAAACAGCTTTTCAGAACCCATTCCTCAAACATTATGACCCAGTTTCTGCCCACTGTCATTGGCTGCAGACTGTACTATTTGTGGTCATAAGGATTTGGGATACCTCCCGATGCAGTATCACCCTGTCTGCTGCTTCCTCTCTCTGCGGTCCCAGCCCAATCAAAGCTGCAACCATCACCATGGAAACCAGCCCAGGAAGAAGCTCAACATTCTTGGGCAAACCCTCTATGCTATCACTCACAGAAAGCTCTGGAAGGAGAAGCTCGTATTTAAGTAAAAATGGTTATTTCAAATTCTGAGAGGCACCCATTGCTTTCTCCCACTGTTTTCTCCCTATGAAGCTGTAAGAGAGATTCCAAAAATAAAAACAAATGAAACTCGTTTGTAACTGACTTCCAAAATTACACTTACTGCCTACCTTGTGGGAACTACTAAAACAAGTGATAAAGAACCATAAGCTCCAAGGATGTTTGTGCATCAGGCTGATTCCACCACTAATTGAGAAGGGCAGAGACTAATAATAATTAACTCCGAGTCAGAAAGACCTCATTTCCAGTCCTGACTCCATTACTAAGTAGCTGGGTAAGTCCATTTGCTCATTTATATATTCATTCAACAAATATTTGAGGTATCTACTAGATCACAGTAGCTTTGAGAAAACCCTTGGGATACAAAACAGACATACTTCAGAAAGATCTACCCCAAGCCTAACACACCACTAGGCACATAATCTAGCTGCAGGGAAAACAAAGGTGAATGAGATGAAATCCTTGACATTAAGGAGCTTTCATTCTAGCAGTGAAGACAGAGAAAAACATTTAAACAAAAGGATATGTTGTGATAAGAGCCAGGAAAGAGACATATAAGAAGCTAAAACAAAATAACAGTTTCACCTTAGTGCAGGTAATGCTGTTTCAACTCTTTACGTGTGAGTTTGCGTGCAATGGCAACCCACTCCAGTCCTCTTGCTTGGCAAATCCCATGGGCGGAGGAGCCTGGTAAGCTGCAGTCCATGAGGTCGCGAAGAGTTGGACATGACTGAGCGACTTCACTTTCACTTTTCACTTTCATGCATTGGAGAAAGGAATGGCAATCCACTCCAGTGTTCCTGCCTGGAGAACCCCAAGGACGGGGAACCTGGAGGGCTGCTATCGGGTCACTCAGAGTCGGACTGAAGTAACTTAGCAGCAGCAGCAGCAAACAGTCATACACTGCACTGGAGTTGTCACAAGGATGCAAATTAAACTATACTGAGTACATATGCTGTGTTTGGAGCACAATGATGCTCAGTAAATGGCAGCTAGTTGTATGATTAATATGACACATCGAAGTACCTTGGGAGTAGCGTTCCACCACAGGCCATGAGGCCTGAGTGTCCCAGCAAAGAATGCTAAGTCCTGACCACTCTTTGCCAAGGCCACTAACAGGTCTGTGTCTGCAGAGAGCAATCCTGAGGGGATAAGTCTTGTCTGCTTCCAGGGCAAAAAACAAGTCTGCATAAAAGAGATGGATCCCCCAAGCTCCCAATTCCTTGGCTTTGCAGCAAACCCAGTGCACACAGTATTCCCCAAGGCCCCTTCATATCGCCTGCGTGGGATGTGGGGAGCTGATACATATGTGATGCTCTTGTTGCCTATTGTGCTGTGACTGATTAAGTTCTTTATCTGACCCAGGAGCCTTATGTTTTCTGGAAGCATGCATGATACCATAATAGGCAATTCTAGCTCATATGCAGGGTAGAATCTCCAATCCTGATAGCATCCTTCCAAAATCACCAATGACCTTTAAGTTAGTTTTCTACAGATAAGCCCTCAGTCACTTCCTCCCTGACACAGCAGGCTCTCTTAATGGTGGTTTTCAGGTACCATCATCACAAAATACATACACATCACACAGCACCAGTCTAAATCACCTCCACAGCCCAGGAAGAAGCTCAACATTCTTGGGCAAACCCTCTATGCTATCACTCACAGAAAGCTCTGGAAGGAGAAGCTCGTATTTAAGTAAAAATGGTTATTTCAAATTCTGAGAGGCACCCATTGCTTTCTCCCACTGTTTTCTCCCTATGAAGCTGTAAGAGAGATTCCAAAAATAAAAACAAATGAAACTCGTTTGTAACTGACTTCCAAAATTACACTTACTGCCTACCTTGTGGGAACTACTAAAACAAGTGATAAAGAACCATAAGCTCCAAGGATGTTTGTGCATCAGGCTGATTCCACCACTAATTGAGAAGGGCAGAGACTAATAATAATTAACTCCGAGTCAGAAAGACCTCATTTCCAGTCCTGACTCCATTACTAAGTAGCTGGGTAAGTCCATTTGCTCATTTATATATTCATTCAACAAATATCTGAGGTATCTACTAGATCACAGTAGCTTTGAGAAAACCCTTGGGATACAAAACAGACATACTTCAGAAAGATCTACCCCAAGCCTAACACACCACTAGGCACATAATCTAGCTGCAGGGAAAACAAAGGTGAATGAGATGAAATCCTTGACATTAAGGAGCTTTCATTCTAGCAGTGAAGACAGAGAAAAACATTTAAACAAAAGGATATGTTGTGATAAGAGCCAGGAAAGAGACATATAAGAAGCTAAAACAAAATAACAGTTTCACCTTAGTGCAGGTAATGCTGTTTCAACTCTTTACGTGTGAGTTTGCGTGCAATGGCAACCCACTCCAGTCCTCTTGCTTGGCAAATCCCATGGGCGGAGGAGCCTGGTAAGCTGCAGTCCATGAGGTCGCGAAGAGTTGGACATGACTGAGCGACTTCACTTTCACTTTTCACTTTCATGCATTGGAGAAAGGAATGGCAATCCACTCCAGTGTTCCTGCCTGGAGAACCCCAAGGACGGGGAACCTGGAGGGCTGCTATCAGGTCACTCAGAGTCGGACTGAAGTAACTTAGCAGCAGCAGCAGCAAACAGTCATACACTGCACTGGAGTTGTCACAAGGATGCAAATTAAACTATACTGAGTACATATGCTGTGTTTGGAGCACAATGATGCTCAGTAAATGGCAGCTAGTTGTATGATTAATATGACACATCGAAGTACCTTGGGAGTAGCGTTCCACCACAGGCCATGAGGCCTGAGTGTCCCAGCAAAGAATGCTAAGTCCTGACCACTCTTTGCCAAGGCCACTAACAGGTCTGTGTCTGCAGAGAGCAATCCTGAGGGGATAAGTCTTGTCTGCTTCCAGGGCAAAAAACAAGTCTGCATAAAAGAGATGGATCCCCCAAGCTCCCAATTCCTTGGCTTTGCAGCAAACCCAGTGCACACAGTATTCCCCAAGGCCCCTTCATATCGCCTGCGTGGGATGTGGGGAGCTGATACATATGTGATGCTCTTGTTGCCTATTGTGCTGTGACTGATTAAGTTCTTTATCTGACCCAGGAGCCTTATGTTTTCTGGAAGCATGCATGATACCATAATAGGCAATTCTAGCTCATATGCAGGGTAGAATCTCCAATCCTGATAGCATCCTTCCAAAATCACCAATGACCTTTAAGTTAGTTTTCTACAGATAAGCCCTCAGTCACTTCCTCCCTGACACAGCAGGCTCTCTTAATGGTGGTTTTCAGGTACCATCATCACAAAATACATACACATCACACAGCACCAGTCTAAATCACCTCCAATTTCTTTTCCCACCACCACTAAGTGGGGCAGTTTCTTTTATTCCTCATCACTAGAGAACTAGTGTATGAAGGATGGCTTTTTTTTCCCTCTAGCAAGTCAAAAAGACCAGAGACCCTATACAGACACAACTTTAGAATCAGCATATGGTACAGTGACGAACTTATGACAAAAGACAGTGAAACCCACCAAAGGATCAAAAAAACAGAGAAGGTGGCAAATTTGCAAATGAGGTAAAGCACATAGATTTGCTCTCAAATGGAGACCTATCTAGGAAGGAAAATGACCTTAGACAAGTAAGTTTTAATCAGCAAAACGGCATATCACCTGTATCAGATGGTAAAAAATAGTGTGTAACAATTTCCTCTATCTCAAGTAAAAGTAAAAAATGGACAGGCAGCAGTTATTATTTCTGAAGGGTCAGAAGCTTTTTTTAGACTCTTATTATTGTATTTTCTTTCTTCTCTCTAAGCCATTTTATTTTTAAGTGCAAAGGTGTAAGTTGAATTCACTAACTCTTATTATATATGGCAAAAGCTCAGAATCTGAAATGCATTTTCAAATAAGGATACTGCTGGGAGTCTGGAAACTGCAACTGGACCAGCCACTGACTATTTCACTGTGACTGCCAAAAACAAAAGAAAAAAAAAAAAAAAAACCACTGCTTTCCTATCTCATTACAACTTCCTCTTAGAAGTCACATGCAAATTCCAGAGAAGGAAACAGCAGGTACAAAGAGATACGTACACACACGAACCACCGTTTCAGACGCACATTTTGTTTATTTAAAAAAGAAATCACTCAGGGGAAGGAAATAGGTTGATCATTTCTCCCAGGCACTAGCCAAGCTGCAGAATGTATTTCACATCAAAGATAACTGCATTAATGAAATATTTATGCACACTCATTATAGGAAAACATTGCATTTTATAACCAAGGTTTTCTGCTGAAGTAAAAAATCAGGAAGAGTTTAGGTTGTTAAATTCATTCTGTTTGGGCTTTACAAATTGAGCACGGTAAGGCCAGGACACTCCCATATCAGCTGTCCTTTGAACAACCAGAGGTGCTGGAAGCAGTTCATGAGAATCGAGTTTTCACGAAGTTCCCTGTTCCCTGTCATAAGTCAAGGGATGTGAGATTCAGGTCTCTCTGTTCCCTGAGGCCTTTGAAAACAAAAAATTAGCCTCCAAGAGAGCACTTGCTCTACTAACGCAGTCAGGCTCCCTTGGATGGCTTTAAATGAAAGGCATCCCTGGTCGTCACCTTGGGGGCTGATGTACCAGACACCATCTCTTGTGGAGTGAGGAACGACATCAGAGGCAGGATCAACCTGAGAAGCCAGAAGAGTCTCTGAGGACATGGAAGGCATTGAAAGGACCACTGGATCTGCTCCAGGCTGCTAAATGGTAATTCCAAAGGGATTTGTGTAATCTCCCTGTTAGAAAATTCACAGACTCCAGGACACACAGCTGAGAACATAAATATATGTTTGAGAAACTGCTCTGAGTCTGAGCAGTTTGAGAAACTGCTCTGAGAAGGAAAATAAAAGTAATAAATTCTTATCCACCCAGGTTGATTTATCAGTCACTTACCTCGATGCACAAGGCACAAAAAATGAAGGGAAGGAAGAGCAGCAATTAGGCTAACATGAAGACTGACTATCTTATTTCACAGAGTGGTAGGAACAGTGGGGAACTGCAATTCCTTCTTTGCTACCTGACTCTGAAATCCCAGCTCTTTCAAACCACTTAATTGCTTCTCTTTGCAGGGAATGTTTACTTCCTTTCTCTTCATTTTCTCTCCCAGAGTTCTGTCTAACAATTCATGTGGTAAAGTTTCTAATAACTCTTATTCATGGCACCCAAAATGAATGGAAAGAATAAACTCACATTTACTGAGTCCAAAGGGAGGGCCCACTGTGTAACAGGCTTTGTGTTAGGTGCTGGGAGTTTAAAAAAACTGAGTTTATAAACTGTACCATGATTAAAAAGAGGTTTCCAATACTAGATCTCAAACATTTTGTTGTTAATTTTTGGCTGTAGTCACTGACGTCAATCTAGTTCAAGCAAAAGAGAAATTTATCAGTGCACACAGGAGGCAGAAAAATGTCCAACCCAACTCCCTGAACTTATGAATATGTCACCTTACATGGCAAAATGACTTAGCAGATAAAATTAAGGACCAAGATGGGGAGACTATTCTGGATTACCTGGATGGGCCAATCTAATCACATGACTCCTTAAAAGAGAAGAGTATTTTCTGGCTTTAGTCACAGATATGAAGACAGAAACAGGGTCATATAGACAAGAGCAACAGAAAACTGATACAGTACAAACAACCAAAAAGCTCAAGAGTTCCTTCAAACCCAATTAGACCCTGTTGCTTCAACCAGTAGTTTTCACCTAGAGACAATTTTGTCCTTCAGAGGACATTTGGCAAAACCTGGAAACATGTCCAGTTATCAAACCTAAAGTTCAGGGGTTGTGCAATTGGCATCTGCTGGGTAGAGGTCAAGCATGGTGCTAAACATCCTATAAGGTATAACAAAGCCCCCATCAACAAAGAATCACCGAGCCCAAAACGTCAACAATGCTCTGTCTTAACATCATACTGACACATTTCTCTATATGTTTTGGCTTTGGTTAGTTTTATTCTTAGGTCAGATCTCTCCACATGGTAGCAAAGTGGCTGCATACAGCTTCAAGCCCACTGCTTTCAACCTCAAAAATCCCTTCTTTGCTGGGTCTAGCAAAGTCCTGGGGGTGAGTCTTGATTTATCCAGACTCCTAAACTCTTGAGAGTCCCTTGGACCACAAGGAGATCAAACCAGAATTCAAGGAAATCAATCCTGAATATTCATTGGAAGGACTGATGCTGAAACTGATGCTCCAATAATACGGCCACCTGATGCGAAGAGCTGACTCATTGGAAAAGACCCTGATGGTGGGAAGACTGAGGGTGGGAGGAGAAGGGGATAACAGAGGATGAGATGGTTGAATGGCATCACCGACTCGATGGACATGAGTTTGAGCAAATTCCGAGAAATAATGAAGGAGAGAGAAGCCTGGCATTCTGCAGTCCACAGGGCTGCAAAGTCGGACAAGACTGAGTAACTGAACAACAACAACGTAAATTAATCTCAGCGGTGATGAGGATGAAGTACTATTCTGATTGGCCAAGCTTAGTCACATGCGCTCCCCGAGGCCCAAAAGGGCTGAGTCAGCTCCAGCTCCACCTAAACCATTATGCAGTGGCAGAAGATGACCATCAAAAGGAAACAATGTAAGAAAGAATTTTAAATGTCTGCTGCTGAGGTAGAGTCTGTCTAATCAAGTGGATCAAGAGTGATTTCATGGGGTTTTATAACCACTACCAACATCTTCTGTGAACAGGAATCGGTTGGCTCCACATCTCTACTTGGGCCTCGGAATTGTCCCCAGCTCTCCATCAAAGTGTTTCTGAAAGGTCAAAATGACATACAACTCACAGGCTGTGCTGTCTCAGGTTAACACGACACGATTTGGTCAAGAAGACTTTCTTTTCAAGAATGCTATGACTGGGCACTCTCACAGAAGAAGTAAACTCTACAAAGCTGCCAGAAGCACTGTGGTTGGATCTGAAACATAACTTCCTAAGATGATGAAAAAAGGATTAGTCTCAGAACTTGATGCAATTCTCTTCACAGTACACGTTTCTAGACCAAGACAAAGACGAACGAATTTTTGATCAGTAACAGCAACAGACAGGAGAAAGGGAAATGACCTTAGTGCCCCAGCCCAAACGTGGCAATGGTGAGTATTTGCTTTATCTTTTCAAACTGACCTCTTCTCTCACACTCCTTTTATCTGCAAAGCATAAGTGGTTCACTTTAGTTAAGCATTGGTCATGTGCCCTGCCTTAAAATTTCCTTACCTTTTCATAACTCTTATATAAATAGTCAAAAGGAGCCTGTGATCAAGGATGCTATAGATTTCTGAGCATAACTGAAGTCAAATTATTATAGGATTCACATACAAACATGAGAATGTGAACCTAGAAGTTGACAAAACACTAACGAGGGCAATATAAAAGTAAGATGAATAAAATCCTCTTTTTGCATATGAATCTCCTATGAACAATATATTTGTCGTGTTTGGACTCATCTTCCCAAGTCAAGCATCACTAAGCATCCTTTACAGAAGTGTCCCTTCCTTTCAAACTAGAGCACAGTACTTTTCCTTCCTTCATTTCTCATTTCTTCCTTTCTTTCCTTATTCCCTTCCATCATCCAGTTTCATACGAACTCATATTCACCTATGACATCACTGTTAACACATGAATAAGAAAATGATGGCCCTAGGAGGGGGACAGGGTATGGCTAGCAGTGAAATCCCTCTGTCACTGTGGATACACTGTAGTGAGGAAAACAGGTGGGTGTATGGAAGAAAAAAGGAGCTATCTCATCAAAAGTTCACTACTGGGGTTTTCACACAGAATGTCTCGATCTGACATCCCCCCATCCCAAGGTAGCTCAAGAAGGAAGCAGAGACCCTCCAGATGGCAGAAACAAGAGCAGAGAGTCTTATCTTGGTATGTTTGGTTGTGGAAACTACTCAAGGTCTCAGGACTTCTTTATACTTTCCTAAATCATTCTGCCAAGGCCTTTCTCCTGCTCACAGGGTCCCCCAGGATGGTGACTGGATTCCACAGATATAACTTGTGCCACCATTCAAAAAAGGCTGGCATCTATGCCTCTTGAACACACAACTCCTCTTTAAGTAGTGCTCCCTCATTAACCTCAGGATATCAGCAACAACAACAACAAAAGATGATAAAGTCAGTCATTCTGACATGTAAAATGCACATCATAATCACAGTTTTGGTGCAGAACTTATGCTAAAGTGAGAGCAATGAAATCTGAATCACAGAGGAGGGCCTCATTAGAGCCTCAAGTATTTCATCTTCACTGAGATGCAGCATGAGCTTCAGAGAGCTTTGTGTGAAAATTAGCATGCTTTCTGGATTAGAAAAAGTGAGAATCTGCTAGGTGTACCTGTGAACATATATTAAAAAGCCCATTGCTTGCAGGCAGACTATCATTACAAACAAAGCAATCTGATATTCCAAGCGAGGCAGGGGCAATTAGAAGCCTGCACAGACAGATTTAATTACCCTGAACACTGCATATCTTTATAAAGACAACACAGGTATTACAGATTTCCTCCGCCCCAACCAGGCTCTGTAAAAAGCACATCTGTGTGTTCATAAACTCACTCACACTGTCCTGTCAAAATTATGATGTAGCAGTGGAGAGGGATGCTAAGAGAAGTGGTTACCATAGGAATGAAAATTGCCACCATACTGAAGATATCTGAGTGACTCTGTCTCATCTCTCAGGTTCTTACCAGAATGACTTACTCAAGTTATCTTTCAGCCATCCAGAAGAAAGTCCCTTAGGCACAGGACTCTGTTCTGAATCACCTGAGTGTGGCCATAACTACAAAAGTCTCTGGACAGGAAATTTTACTGCATACCTGGCTCAAAAAAATAGGCACTACTGCCCAGTAGCATGTGTGCTACATGAAAGTAGGGTTTCCCTACTGTTTTGCTTTTTGCTGAATCAGCATTACCTAAGATAATGCCTGGCACATGCTAAGTGCTCAGTAAGTATATAAATGAAAATTGCCACCATACTGAAGATATCTGAGTGACTCTGTCTCATCTCTCAGGTTCTTACCAGAATGACTTACTCAAGTTATCTTTCAGCCATCCAGAAGAAAGTCCCTTAGGCACAGGACTCTGTTCTGAATCACCTGAGTGTGGCCATAACTACAAAAGTCTCTGGACAGGAAATTTTACTGCATACCTGGCTCAAAAAAATAGGCACTACTGCCCAGTAGCATGTGTGCTACATGAAAGTAGGGTTTCCCTACTGTTTTGCTTTTTGCTGAATCAGCATTACCTAAGATAATGCCTGGCACATGCTAAGTGCTCAGTAAGTATATGTTAAATGAAAGATCATAATGAAAAACACAGCACTAAAGAGAACCACATTGTAAAACGTCACAGTCTTGTAAAATCAAAAGGCCCAGGTTTGGAGTCAAGAGTACTCAATTTTTCAATCTGATCAGAAGAAATCCACACAAGATTCCTTAAGCTTTATTCTTTATCCCTTCCATTTATAATGAACTCATTCAACAGACACAGGAGTACAGTGGTGAAGCAGATGGACTCTGGGACCAAAATGCCTGGGTTTGAATTCTGAGTCTATCACCTAGTGACTTTAAAGCGATCAACTAACTACTGTGTGTGCCTCAGTGTCTCCATCTGAGAAAGACAGTGAGAAACAGGGCCTACATTAAATGTTGGCTATTACCATTCAGCACACACTATAGATAAAAAGATGACTAAAATATCCCCGTGTTCTTAGAACAGCAGCAGATACTATATATATGGATACATGTTTAACTCTCCCCACCAGGAGGCAGAAGGACAATCATGAGATAGCCTTCCACTGTCCCAAAAACTGGTGGACATTTTCCTACAGTTGCGAAGTGGACTTAGAAACTCTACCAAATCTCTGAAAATCACAATAGATGCTTTGAATTTCCAACCGCTACTCAGAAACTAAGACTGGAAACTAAACATATGGGCTTGCTTTTTGATCCACAGCACAAAAAAGAAGGAACGTGAGGGACTTCATTGAGGCCAAGGGGTTGAAAGAAAAGAACTATGATCTCCTCCATCCACACTCCACCATAACTGCAGAATGAGTGGCAACACATTTGATTCCAGCCAACTAAAAAAGTGGAAGGAGCCAGCCTCAACCAATCATAGACCAAAAAATCTAGAGCTTAGCTGAGACACTCCAAGCTGGATGCTCCAATTATTAGAAAATTCCGTGCATAATAAGAAAAATGTGGCAACTCAACCTCTCAGAAAACCTGGTTTCAGATAATCTAATTAGCAAAAAAAAACAAAGGAAAGAAAAGGGGGAAAGAAACTATGATTTAAAGGGTTAATAGTCTGGTTGCTTTTCAAATATTTTCTGAAGCCAATTTAGCAGGGGAAAAGAGATTTATATGAACAAATTCTTGGCAGAGCAAGGAGACTGAAGAAATATAAAATTATGCAAAGACTTGTTGAGATTAAATGAATTACTGTTGCATATGAATCAGTCTTTTTTCAAGAATCTATACAGCATAAAATAGACATGGTCTTGAAGTTGATTAGATTTACACTTTCATCTTATTTAAACTATGCCACCTGGAGAATAAAATAATTCAACACTTTTTATATAAAACACCTTGGCTTAATATTTCACAATAAGGAACCTTGCTTTTGAATTAAATTATGCCAAAACGGGAGTCTAGGAGAAGAGAAAATTTAGTATGTATGATGCTAAACCATTCAATCTGGTAAAGACACTGAGTCTCTGACATTGGAGAACTATTGCAATGTATATTTTCTTATGATTGGGAAGTAGTTTTAAAAACTCTACCAATCTTCAACAACTATACCACAGACATGTACTACCGTGCATGCTTGTTGGGGCACCAAACTTCTGCAGCATTCAGAAAGTCCAAAAGTCTCTGAATGATGCCATTTTTACTTCACAGATGACATCTAGGAAATAGCTGGAGAGAATGTGATTCTCTCCAGTGATCTTCTACACATAGTGATTTGAAAGGCCATAGTCTACGTTATCTAGGATTCCATTCATAAATGTGCTAGAAAGCACAGCTTCTCAACTAGAGTTCCTAGGAAGATTGATGCCCTTGGCCCTGGGGGCCTTGGTGGGGGTTTGGGGAGATGAGAGCCCCAGAATGAACTCATCTTATATGCATTTTATTAGAGCTCTAAATTCTCTCTGAAATGTCATGCTAATAATACCACTGGCTATTTCAGCCATGATATGCCAAAGTTGGACGCAGAAGGACAGGCTATAGTTCCATACAATCTTAACAGGAGTTTGGAAGAAAGCAAAATATACTGGAATGGGGACTCCATGGCTAAACAAGTATAGTGAATAGTAACACAAAGTAATAAGGGGTTTCTTTACTACAGACCTTGAAAAATCCCTTGATATGCTATTGGAATATGCTAAAGGAATACAATACTGCTGGATTTCACCAACTTATTTGATAGCACTCACATTTTAATGGTGTTTCATCTGGATTAAGAACAGAACACAGTTTGAGAACTGCTGTTCTGAGTGTTTAGCTTGTGACTGGATGAAGGGGCTTCAATAAGCATTTGAGTTACATTTGAATTGTTTTTATAATAAATAAAAAAAGGAGGTATTATTCCAGATGGAATTCCTGATGACGTAGACATTTTATGATACAAAGGACAAAATGTGATCTGGGAGAAGAGAGTAAGAATACATTTGGATGGCTTCAATTAATTCTGCCATTTTACTTCTAAAATATTCCAGGTATATTTTTACATTGCTTCCTTTTGCTCCATTTGAGGAGTATCAATGAGTGCCTACTATGTGCCTTAGGCACTGGGGTATCCCATGGTCCTTAGAAATACCTACAGTGAGCCACATGGAACTTCTGTCCACAGAAAGGGAGACGGACAATAGAAATACCAATATACAAAATAAATTCAGACTTGAAATATGTTAAGCGTGACTCATCAACCTGGGTGATGTGACACAGCAAAAAAGATTGGAGTGACCCAGGACTGGAGTGTGTAACCAGGAGACTAAGTCAGTCAAGCACAGATCTGAAGAGATTTCCCTTACTAGACAAACAACAGGCGCAAGTGCCTAGAGACAGAAATGAGTTTGGGGTAAAGAGAGCAAGTGCAGTTGGAGCACTTCCTAAGAGGGAGAAGGTGGCAAAAGATGAGCCTAGACCCAGGAAGGGACCAGATCGCTTGGGACCAAGAACCCATGGTAAAGAATTTGGATGCACATCTAAGGAAAGGAACTCAGCACTTTTTAACAGTAAAAGCCCTGACATGATTTCTGTCATTAAAAATGGGTACTGTTGGGGCATCCCTGGTGGCTTGCTGGTAAAGAATCCACTTGCAAATGCAGGAGACACAGTTCTGATCCCTAATCTGAGAAGATTCCGCACGCCGCAGAGCAACTAAGCCTGTGCGCCACAACTCCTGAGCCTGTGTTCTAGGGCCCATGAGCCACAGCTACCGAGTCCACATGCCTCAGCTGTTGAAGCCCCCTCACCCCAGAGCCTGTGCTCTTCCCCTGCAATGCGAAGCCCGAGCACCTCAACTGGAGAGCAGCCCCAGCTCACTCCAACTGGAGAAAAGATCGAGCAGCAACAAAGACCCTGTTGCTGTCGAGTTGCTAAGCCGGGTCCAACGCTTTGCAAATCCATAGACTGTAGCCCTCCAGGCTCCTCTGTCCATGGCGTTTCCCAAGCAAGACTACTGGAGTGGGTTGCCATTTCCTTCTCCAGGGTATCTTCCAGACCTAGGGATCGAACCCATGTCTCCTGCACTGGCAGTCCGATTCTTTTGTTAAAACTTCCCTATCATCTGAGCCACCAGGGAAGTTTTAACAAAAACCCAGCACAGTCAAAAATAAGTAAATAAATAAATTTTTCTTTAAAATAAAGATGGGTGCTGTTGTTGGGAAACAGCAATAGGAAAAAGTAAAGAAATGAAATAGAATAATTATATGGTAGGTTACCTCCTCAAATCTTAGGGCGTAAAAGTCCAAATTCTGCAGCGATGAGTCAAGCCTGATTTTCATCCAACTGAGAAGGACCAGTGGAGAAGGCAATGGCCCCCCACTCCAGTACTCTTGCCTGGAAAATCCCATGGACGAAGGAGCCTGGTAGGCTGCAGTCCATGGGGTCACTAAGAGTCGGATACGACTGAACGACTTCCCTTTCACTTTTCACTTTCACGCATTGGAGAAGGAAATGGCAACCCACTCCAGTGTTCTTGCCTGGAGAATCCCAGGGACAGGGGAGCCTGGTGGGCGGCCGTCTACGGGGTCGCACAGAGTTGGACACGACTGAAGCGCCTTGGCAGCAGCAGCAAGAAGGACCAGCTGCTCTGTCACACAAGGGCACTGCGCTATTGTCAGAGGAGACACGGTCACGCCAAAGAAGTGACACAAAGAAAAAATTTGCTTTCATAGTAGCTTGTCTACAGCATCATTTATTCTTAACAACCTTCTTTTGAATCATAAATGAAAGGAAAAAAAGAGAAAGAAAGCAAGGATAAAACTTTTTTTTACCTACATAAGCATTATTCCTCTAGTAGAGCCCAAGTGTGTACTGAAGCCAATTATTTTTTTAAAATAGTAAGGCTTTACCTTGATTTTTAATCAATACCCACATGACATTGCCTCACAAAATGATAATTTACCATGTTTAATAATTCTTGAGATTTAAAAGAGAAAACCTTGGCATATGGCAAAATCTGATTAATTCTGGTCCTATTAAATGGGATTCTGTAAAAATCTGGACCTGGGTAATCTGAATCAGTATTCTGCTTTATCCAATTTTTTTCAAATTCTGTTCTACAAATTAGGGATTGACAAATAATTACAGGGAGGAAGGTATTCAATCTGAAGACAACAAACTATACAGCAATATATTTATGCAGAACCAACCACTGATTACAAACTGTTCATCTACTCATTTATGCAGGCCACTTCAAGATTACTATTACATTCATAGCCTACTTTGAGGTTTCTTGCATCTATATATTAGCACACAAATGTATTAATTTCAAAATATTTCCTAGTTGAAAATTCTCAGTAATTCTAGCTAAACATTGGGGTTGGTTTGAATCACACACAATCAGTGCATTTTAATATTCCAGGTATAATATTTTGCACAATACTTAATAAACAACAGACATATTCAGTCTGTCACTTATAGATTTAGTTTTACCTGAATTTCTAAGTGCAGTAACCTACAGCTCTTTAGGTTTAGAAATGAAGCTGAATCTAACCCAGAAGAGACACTACTAATCTTGCTTCATCTAAATATTACAGCAACTGCCCAACAAGGCCAGGTTCCTTGAGTAGACCTGTGCCTGCCCTCTCTGGGAACCCATCCTGGAGGCTCCTATCACTAATGAAAGTAAACTCCACCTCCTGACCTCTTCAGCTGTTCCAGGAACACAGTCATACTCAGAGTCTCTGGAGGCAAACTCTGAGTCAGTCTACTGTAAATACAGTACTGTAGTCTAAGCAGCAGACTGGACTAGATTTTAGAACAAGTGGTTTGTAATAAAAGACAGCAACAATAAAATCACCGTGAAATGCAACCCTGCTAGCTCTGATCTTCAGTTATACAGTAGTACAGGATGATTTAATTAAAAAAGAAATGCTAGGTTATTTTCTTTCTGTTGCCAAATACTTTGGGACCTCATGTTCAATTAAAAATTAAAACTTGGCCACAAATACCGAGAGTCTAATTACATTTCTCAACATCCGTCTTTCATTCCAGGCCAAAAGAAAATAATATTTACAGAATAGCAGGTTGAGATAAAATATACTGCTGTCTTTGCATCTAGTTGAGTTGCTGAACTTCTCCACTGCGTGTTACCTTTACATGGTATATCAATTAGGAATGCTTTTGAGTGCAAATAAGAGGATCCTTAAATAACAGTGGCTTCAATAGTTAGTAGTTTATTTTTTGCCTAGAAATCTGGAGAGAGGTGGTCCCTGGGAGAGATCCAGCTATTCCACAATACTGAGGAAGACACAGCTTTCTCTTTCTAGTCTACCAGCCTCAGCATATGAGTTTTCTTCTTCAAGCCTGTCCCCTCCTTTTTCAAGTTGTCTGCTACCTTTCCAAGCAACATATCCTCTATTAAAGCAGAAAGCAAGAGAGACAGAGGCAAAAGGATTTACCTTAATGGAGTCATTTTTATTCAGGAAGGGAATCTCTCCCACTTCCCCTTAAGCCTCATTGGTTAGGATTGAGTTAAATGCACATCTGTATATCAATCACTTCTGAAGCAGAATGGGCTGACCAGACTGGCTTAGACCAATCACAGTTCATCAAGGATTACTGGAGTCTACCTGCTTTGCTTGAGACCAAGCTGACTACAAACAAAACTGAGGGGATAGGTGCTAATTAGGCAAAAATAGTTGTTTATGCTACAAGTGTTTCACAGAATGGAAGGATCTATGAAAAACCACATAAACACATGGCCATTAAAGAAAAAAATATAATAGTATATCTTCCATCTCCTGTTAAGCCTGAATATTGTGGGAAACTGAAATGGGTCAGAGCTATAAAAGCAGATGAGTTATTATCTAACTCTCCTCCTTGGATTTTATGAGGATTGTTATTAATAAGAGAGATGGTCATCTCTATACCAAGCTTTATCATATCCTCTGCAAAGAAGCAGGATCAAATCATCTCTGGAAATATCTTTCCACCCCACCAAATGCAGTGATCGGACAACTCCAAGGGTAACAAAAATACAACAGGTTATTTCATCCACTCTCCCTGGAAGGTGATTTAAATGTCCATTTTAAAATGTACAACACATACTCCAGTGATATAACAAGTAGTATATAAAGAAAAGGTGAAACTTGGAGGCAATCTGTTGTCAGAATATAGAGCAACAAAGGAAACATGAGGATGTTTTTCTGCCAAGTCAGGCACACATACAAGTAATATCTATGTTATAGCTAAAAACACCATTGCACAGCCAACCTTAACATTTGGTTGCAGTCTGGCTAAAACTGAATTCCAGTAGCATATAAAGATATTTACAATATTACACATAAATTAGCAATTTTTAGTGTTTTAAACAGTCAACAGTATTTCTTAAAACTCAGCCAATAAGCAAACTGTGTATATGTATTCCCAGGAATCAAGGACTAAGATAAACATTAAACGTTAGTAGTTGCCAAGATTGGAAAGTAAGATGCAGTCTCTATTCTTGCTAAGTTTTAAGCACAGGGCAAAATGAGTCTGCAAATTTTAGAAACCACCAAATGTAATATTGTTAAAGTGATTATCCGGGGTTCAGATATGGTATAAAGATGATAATAAAATGTCAAAATTAAACAGTTCTAAGTCCTGTGGAAATTTCCCTTTAAATTACTCTGCTTCCTAGTAGAAAATAACCATGTAAATCAATTAAGCAAAACAGCTCTTGCCAACCTGTTCAGGAATAAAATGAATTCAGTCTTAGTCTAAAGATAGAGGCCAGAAATCTGAGACAACAGAAACTAGAGAGGAAAAGCTTCTGGCTTTCTTTTCATTGTCTCTGTGCTAGGATTACAGTCCAGTTCTTCGGCACTTAGTAGTCAAACAAAACAGACATGAAGGCAATATTTGGCCAGAATGATTTAAAAGACACACACAAAAAATAAAAGACACAAAAACTAGCCAATACATTGTACATACACATTTCTTATTTGATTCCTAGGGATGCCACTAAACAATAGCGAGCAGAAAATCTAACTTTCATCCCTTTTCTCACATCTCCAACTCCTTGTACTCCCAGAATTTACATGCAAGAAAGACAGAAGGTTTGAGAATTACTCCAAACCGCTGACCCTGCCCCAAACGCTAACATTAAACTGCTCTGTACTGCCTTCTAAAGGAGCTGAATATTACAGCAGGAAAAAAAGACCAGACTGCTAAAGTTTTCACATCACGATATACTTTTTATTCATTTAGTTCTGATGACTTAAAAACAAGAATGTGAAATTGCTTTAAAATGATGATGTCTTCAATATAACATTCAAAACTCTTCTGAGACAGGTTTTTCCATTTTGACTACCATGAGGAAATCATGCAAAAATCTTGTCATAGATTGACTGTACATCACATTTAAGCATAATTTATTCAGTACAGTGTGTACCTGTTAATCCCATACTCCTACTCATTTATCCCTCATCCCCTTCCCTTTTGATAACCATAAATTTGTTTTCTATGCAGTGGGTCTATTTCTGTTTTATACATAAGTGCATTTGTATAGTTTTTCTTTTTCTTTTTTTAAAGATTCCACAAATAAGCAATATCATATATTTGTCTTTGTCTGGTTTACTTCACTTAATATAATATCTAGGTTCCATCCATCTTGCTGCAAATGGCATTATTTCATTCTTTTTTATGGTGACCCGGTGATTCTTGAATTCATTGATTAGAAATGCAAATAATCTGGGTATAACACCTTAAGGAATGGTAAGTACTGTGACAAACTGGAAAACTCATGCCCCTTATAGGGGTGAGGATCTACTTCGTTCCTGGGCCCATGGTTGCAACAAAACTTGATTTTTTTTCTAAAGAAAAGTCCCCAAATATATATATAAAATCTCCATGACTCTGATGTTTAAATTACCACAAAACACTATACTGGGTAAAAGAAATCACAAGAAACTGGATTTGCCAACCAGAGTGGATATCTCTGCTGAAACGTCATCTGTCAATGGCAACTACAAACCAAGAGACAAACCAGACAAGGAAAACTCATCCATCTCTCCTACAATGAGATTCAGCCTATCAAAAAACCATCTGGTTAATAGGGACAGATGTAGCAGATGTGGTAATTTGAAGACTGCTTAAATCTTCAGCTAGTCCCTTTCTTGGGTTTTTCAACTTAATTTTGAAACAAAATAGCTTTATATGCATATTAAAACATAAATCACTCCCAGAGTTTGGCCTATTTCTTCTCCTGCTGGCTCAGTCCAAAAGCTCAGAGGACAGTAGTCAGGCCATCCCCCAAGGAGGAAGCGGAGGCAATGGAACAGCCTTCCTGTTTGCAGGAGGCCACGGCACCTCTGCTGTCAGCTCTTGTCCCCCATGGAAGGGCAATGCGCGAAACCAAATTTCTAGCCTTAACTCCTCCTGTTACTTTTCCTCATCTTGGGTCTGATTTAAATTCCAATCTACCCTTCCTATCGGCATAATGGCCCTTCCTCACTTCCACTTATCCTTTTCAAAAATGAGTACAGACTCTCAGTTCATTTTCTCCAGAGCTGACAGACCAAGGCATATGAGAAAAGATTTAGCAAATGAGGATGAGCTGGCAAGGTGCCAACTCATTTTCATTTGAGGGTTAAATACACTATTCTTATCTATATAACCTTTACTATCATTAGTCAAATCTCTATTTCAGCAAGCAGTACTGAAATCTCCTTAGTGACTGTTCTCCACTCAGATACATGACCTTTGAAGATTTCTGAAGGAAGCAGAGTTGCTAAAATTTAATAAAAAGATGCAATCTCTCTGAATATATTTATGCATTTACCAGAAGTTCCCAGGGAGCCTAAATCCAGTATCATATCTGGATTAACAGCTCTGGACAAGAGACAGAGTGAGTAAGTGAGAAAGAGATAGAGAGCAAGAGAACAGACCCTAAAATTATCCTACTGACCACTGTGATTCACATGAGAGTTTCTCTATATATATTAAACAATGTATGAACCTGTACATACAGTTAAGTTACTTGAAAAGCTCACCAAATCTTTACTGATCATTTAAAAGCAAATTATTCCTGAAGGAGATGCAAAGTTACATTTAAAGACCAATGGATGTCATTTCATCTCCAAACACTGCTTCAAATCCCTACGGGAATTGTATTATATTCCTAACACTTAATTTTTCCCTTGCAAATGAATGTACGAGAGTCATGCAGACTGCTTCGTTTACAATTTCACTGTATTGATTGCTCCCTGCAAGTGTTCTATAATAGACAAATGAAAGCAGAATGTATTGTTTAGGTCTCTCATTTTAAAAGTGAATAAGGTTGATTTTTGTTTGTTTGTTTTTTGAATGTTGAGTTTTTTTACCTTATTTTTTTTATTTACTTATTTTTAATTGAAGGATAACTGCTTTACAGAATTTTGCTGTTTTCTGTCAAACTTCAACATGAATCAGCCATAGGTATATATATATATCCCCCCTCCCTTTTGAACCTCCCTCCCTTCTTCCTCCCCATCCCACCTCGCTAGGTTGATACAGAGACCCTGTTTGAGTTTCATGAGACATACAGTAAATTCCCGTTGGCTATCTATTTTGCATATGGTAATGTAAATTTCCATGTTACTCTCTCCATACATCTCACCTTCTGCTCCCCTCTCCCCTGGATAAGGCTGATTTTTTTAAGTTTGTTTTTTTATCAAATGTTTTTTATCATTTGTTTTTTTAACAAATGCTGATGTGATAACTGAGGTTATGTAAGAATAAGTGGGATCAGTGAGATTCTGTGGACTTGCTTTATCATTTGGAGATTATAAATCAAAATAATCAGTCATGTTGTCAAAGGGTCAAGGGCAATCTGAAGACTCCACTCATGCTCAGATGGCACTGAAATTGAGTATACATAACTCTTGCTGTGGATCATTTGAAGTCAGTGGAAACTGTAAAAATACAACCCCCAGGTCCCAGAGCAGATAGTGATTATTATCAACAATCTATTAAAGACCAAACAAAATGCAACACATGGCAACCAAAGAGCTCCACGAGTAAAGATTTTTTCCTCTGCTAATTCTCATTTACAACTAAAGAAATCAGGCATTTCAATATGAACAGTTTAACAATGATAATCTCCACCATCCATTAAATGTATAGTCCATGCCAGGTACTACACCAAGCACTTAATAGGCACTGTGTCAATGAATTCTGAAGATGTCTTTGTGAGACTTGCCATTCTTATCTCTATAGTCAGGGTTCACGGATACCCATGGAAATTAGATGGCCCAGTCAGGGTCATCCCACCAGTGAGTACCCAAGCTATAGCCCAAACCCAGATCCAAAGCTATATATCTTACCTAAGAAGCTCTAACAACTAAAATTCCCAGACATAGCCTTTTCAGAAACAACACAGATATTTGTTAAAATGTATTCAGAGAGGAAATGGTTGGCTATCCACCCCTCATTCTCTGTTTCCATCATTTAACTCACCTATAGCTTTAAATGGGTCTCACTACAAAAGGACTTTCAATGCTATCAGTGGATCGCAAACCCATATGAAAAGTTCCCAGACACAGCAGCAGACTAATTTAGGATTTGACAGTGGTTATTTTTAGATGAATAATGCTACGGGGGCCTTGTTTAAGGGAATACTATTAATTTCAAAGACAACAATGTTCATCAAATATTACAAATCGCTATATCCTCACCTACCAAAACTGAACATTAATACTATCTGCTTCAAGTTTTTTGAAACGAGGGATGAGGGAAATTCTCTGGCAGTCCAGAAGTTAGGACTCTGTGCCTCCACTGCACAGGGCCTGGGTTCAATCCCCAGTTGGAGAACTAAGATTCCAAATGCCACACTGTACAGCCAAAATAAATAAAGAAATGAACCAGCTGAATTGGAAAGACTTCTAAATTGTTAAAATTTAAGAAATAAAAGCAAAAGGAATAGATAGGTGGGTGGATGGATGTCTAGCTTGACAGAAAGACAGATCTGCCCCAAAATTAATGATAAAAGCAACTTCTACTGGTCTCAGGTAAGAGACCCATCAATCTTTAGAACTAACTTATTCATTCACCAAGTGTGCCCTAAGTCAGAATCTACAACATGGTAGACATTGGAATGCTCCAATTGTGCAAATGTTTCAATGAGGGTAAGCAGAAGAAAGTTTTATGGGAACATAGCAACAGGGAGCTAAATTTCTATACTAAAGACACCACAGTCATCTTCGTTCACAGATGGCAGATGTCTACAGCACCAGGCAAATGTCTACAGATGTCAGGCAAGTGACATTAGTAAGCTGTGGGGCCTGAAAGCTCGGTCTAAGGGCTTCAACCACTTCTCACTGACGACCAACCGCCACCACCTACTGCCAGCCCTTCCAACTCTGCTGCAAGCAGGAAATAAAGACTTTTGATGAGCAGGTAGCCAGGGCCAGGTCACCAAAAGCCAAGTAAGTCCTATCAAAGTAGAATCAATGAAAGGCTTCAAACAGGGAAGTGAGGCCATCAGATTCCACTTCATGAGCATCACTCCAGCCAGCTACCTCTGGCAAGTGGGTCAGAAGTGGGTGACAAGGCAAGACTGAGGTTCCACTTCTCCAATGACTGAATACACACACCCACCCACACATAGCATTAGCCTGTGAAACCAGACTCATTAGGCCTCCTAAAATTAGACTCTGTATCCTCTTACAATTTTGTAACATAAAAAGACTCACTGTAAGCAAGAGTGCTTTCCAAAGCTCCCAGTTTTCTTTCCACTTTGTGCCAATGGCTTCAGGCCACATCTTCTCACTCTAGTCCCACAGTGTTTTCAATCATAAGTTTACAATGAAACGAACATCCATCCTCCCCACTGCCTCCAAGGAGACTTATAATTGGTTTTCATGTACTAGTTCAGCTGAAGCATCTGATAGGAAGGTATACTCAGTATACACACACACACACACAACCATACACTCACATATCAAATCAGCAACCTAGATTCACATTTCTGTTAGGAAATACCATGGATCAACTTCCAATGGGGATGCCTTTTAGGTTTTTATAATGATCAGCTGATAACGACACTAATGACTGATAATAACACTAATCACATTTTCTGAGTGCCAGACATACAAGGTACAGTTCACACATGACCTTAACATTTAATCCTCGCATGGATCCTCTAGGAGGTTAGTGCAATTACTATCCCCAATGTGCTAGGACAAAAAGCAGCGCTTAGGCACGTTAATGAGCTGGCCACAGGTTACCAATCCAGTAAATTACAATCCTAAGATCTGAACCTGGAGAGCCTGACTCCAACCCCTGTGTTTCTCAAAATCATGCCCACCAATATTAAGTGCAAGAACAGAGGCTGTCTACACAGTCTTCTGCCATTCTGTGTCAATAACAAAAACAGCAGCAACAGAACTCATGACTTACAGGTATCAGGGACCATGTCAAAAATTTTACATGGTCTCTCATATTTAAGAGATGATTCTCGTGTTTTAAGACAATGCATCCATTTCTTTTTCCTTTCACAAAAAATCCAACACACCTCAGAACATGCTTCTCATTCAATAATTCCTTGTTTATAAGAGCAGGTAGAGCTTTGGAGCCTGACACAACAGAGTATGACTTGGGGGGCACTGAGAATTTGTCCAAACTTTGGTCAATTCTATGGTCTCTGAGCCACTCTGTCCTCATCCGTGAAATGAAGGTTCCAGTCTCTCCTCCAGAACTCTTCAGAGAATGACATAAAGACACCACATGTGAGTGAATGTGTGTGTGCACTGCCTGGGATGTGGCAGGATAGGCATGGCAACTGGCCATGTTCTTATTCAAGTCAAGACCTGCAACCAAATCGCTTCCTGTGCTCTCACCCTTTTAATGAATTCCATGCTGTACACTCCATCCTCAGACTCCCTGGACTCTGCTGAGTCAGTAAACTTCTCTGTCCCTGCATCTACAAAACCCTATAGCATTTGTCATACAATCAGAACACAGAAAACAGACTTAAGAAGTTGCATGTTAATTGAGGAAACCTGTTGATCGACAATATGCCTGGGAAATGTTTGTAAACAAACTCTGAAACATCTGCCCACATACAAGCCTGAAAACAAGACAGGATACTTAGCTTTTGAAGGAGGCAATAGGAGATCAAGCCTGGGATTTCTTTGGAAGGAATGATGCTAAAGCTGAAACTCCAGTACTTTGGCCACCTCATGCGAAGAGTTGACTCATTGGAAAAGACTCTGATGCTGGGAGGGATTGGGGGCAGGAGGAGAAGGGGACGACCGAGGATGAGATGGCTGGATGGCATCACTGACTCGATGTGAGTCTGGGTGAACTCCGAGAGATGGTGATGAACAGGGAGGCCTGGCGTGCTGCGATTCATGGGGTCGCAAAGAGTCGGACACGACTGAGCGACTGAACTGAACTGAACTGAATAGGAGATAGGGTAAAACAGGCCCTATTTTATCAATCTCTAGGAAAAGCAATGCAATCTGCTTTGTATCTACAAAGGCATCAGCAGAGTCCTTACTGCCAGATGCTCATAACAATACAAACAGGAGTCATACCATCCCATGATCAGCTCCCCAATTTCCTTGAGATCATGTGCTAAAATATATCTTTGTCCCTGTGGTGATAACATTCATGGTCTAATGTCAAAAAGTTCTGCCCTTTCAAAAATCCCTTCATTCATCTAGCTGTATATCAAGTTCCCACTATACACCTGGTACCATTATACACAATGATAAGATAGTCTAGAAGATCCCAAACAGTTTCTCCAATTATTCTCACTCCACCATCTCACTTATAAATCAACCAAGATAAATATTTCTGAAGCAAACCTAGTTTCCACCAGTATTTAAAAATGCTAAAAAACATTTCAATGCATTTCATTAAGGCTTTTGTGAAAATGTGTATTTTTCCCCTGTCCCTGTTGTATTTTTAGAATATATTCATTTTCCTGTGTTGATTCTCTAATCTTGAAGGGATACATTTTAATAGAAGAAATGAAAGCCTGAGGAGAATTCATTTACACGTTAAGATAGACACATAATCACCAAGACTCCACTATTGTGTGTGAGCTCTGTCTTTTTCCTTCTTAAAATATGAGACTACACCCTCCTTCATTAGAATCCTAGTAAAGTGAACTATTATATTACTGATTTGTAATATATTTGTAATATATTTGTTTTGAGGAAAGGCCAAAAGCATGTCTGTCAAGCATCCACTGACATAAGAAAGAAGAGCTACCTGACTTTGCTTTGTTTGGTTGGTTTTTGGCTGGGGCATGTGCTTGTGGGATTTTAGTTCCCTGACCAGGGATTGAACCCCAGCCCTCAGCAATGAGACTGCACAGTCCTAACCACTGGACCACTAGGCAATGTCCAATAGAGCTTACTTTGGAAAATGCTCATAATTGCTTGCTCATGGCCAGGTTACCTGCACTTAGTTTTCAAGTGTCAAAATTAAATGCCCTATTATCAGAGAATCTCGGACCACAGGAAGGGGACAGAATCCTAGAACATTCAGCCCAATGTCACCCGAAATATACCCCACACAACTAGTTTGCATAGGTCATAAGAACCCTCTGGGTTCAGAGGGCCCAGAAGAATGACTGGCACACAGTGAGTGCTCAAGAGCTGCATGCTGAATGAACAAAATGGACAAATCAGCGTGACCAGGAATGGGATGAACAGCACCTGGTCTTGAATCAATGTGACTGATTAGGATGAAATCTTATGTAGTTGACAGTTTGGATGCAAAGGCTCCAAATGTATGGAAAAAATACTTATGAGAGAACACTGAGACAAAGAAAGTGATGTAGAATTTATTATACTTCATGAGTTTAACTTCAATCGTAAGAAATATTATCAAGAAAATTGTTAAAAATGTAAAACGTAAGAAAAACGTGCCTGAGTATTAACAGTGATATTGCAGAAGGGTACGATTATGGTTGATTTATTTTTCAACATTTTAAAAACTGCGATTATATATATATATGTGTGTGTGTATATAAAAATATACACACATTATATTAGTCATTTCAGCCATTTTTAAATGAATAATTGGGCAGCATTACTTGTATTCACAATGTTATACAACCATCATCACTATTTATTTACAAAACTTTTTCAGTTATATTTCAATAACACAGGAGGAAAAAAAAAACCTTAGTCATCAACTCACATAAAAGTTCTGTAATTATTAAGCAATAACTTCACATTCTCTGCTTCCCTCCTCCCACCCCTGGTAACCCCTGGTCTACTCTCCGTTTCTATGAAGTTGTCTAAAGAATTCATATAAATGGCATCATATAATATCAGTGCCTTTGTCTCTGGCTTCTTTCAAGTACCACAATGTTTTCGAGGTTCCTCTACAACTGATAATTTTTTAAAATTTGTATTTGCATATTTGAATTTTGTATTACAGTGGAAATGTTATATACAGGAAATCATCAGGCTTTGTGTTTTAATAATGAGTGATAAACAATGAAGCAGAAGAGAAAAAGGAAGCTGCCCCAAGAACAAAGAATACAGCAGGAACGGTACGAGGACAAGATGGTCCACACATTGGTGTAGGGAGAGGAAGCTTATGATCAGCGGTTATGAATCTGACTGGCACGCTGACATCAGCCCAACAGAGAGCAAATACAACGCAGAGTGTCTTGCAGAGCTCTTACCTCCAGATCCACTCCACTGACAAAAGCACAGAGCATCTTACTTACAATTGAAGCCCTAATTTTGCAGGCAAGCATATTTTGCATGACTTGGCAGGGTACAAATGAACACAAGAAGACAGCATCTGTCAGGTTCCTTAGGAAACCAGGCAGAACCAAACGTAATTCCTTACCTGAAAAACATAAACACATAACACATATTAAAATTCAACTGGCATAATTTTATGTCTTTCTTAGTCATTTAAGCTACATGTTTAATCAATTATTTCTTCTTCTCACAGAAGACTGGCAAAGGCCAGAGAATATCGAAGTCTTAATTCAAAGCGCATTGTTCCCACCAACTCAAGACTGTTTTGATGGAAACATTTCCATCTAGAATGTATATCTGATAAGCACTCCTAACACAAATATATGAAACCATTGCATCAAACATAACTCAGAGTTGACAGCAATTATATTATTAACAGGGCAGTTAGTCATTTCCAGGACACAATAATTACATAATGAAATAAGTCCTCCACTCTCACTCAAAATCCCATCTAATCCCTGAATTCACCTATTCACTAGTTGAATATCCATCCATTCACTCAGTACAATATGTACTGAACACAAACTATGTCCACTGTTGATCCACGGAGAAAAAGCATGATGCCAGCCATTAAGAACTTTAGATATTAATGTAGAAATAAATGATGTTATAGCCTTTTTCCTTGATACTAGTAAATTCCTAAAAAAATAATTGTATTAGTTTTTACTTCTGCCTACTCAATAATGGATACAGTAAGTACAATCAGAACATATGTACTAGGAATGCATAATACAATAGTGAATGAAGCTCCAGTCCTTGCCCTCAGGGACCTTAGAATTTGGTAGTTAAATACAGATGTTTTAATATAACTGTGCATGATATGATGGCACAATAGGGAGCTGTAGTATTGGGTGAGAGAACACCTCTTTGATGACACACATCTAGACTGAGACCTAAACGATTATTAGGACTTAAAGAAAGCATCATGTAGGTGGACGAAAGTGGTTCCCAGAGTGTGGTCAGGGAACCCAGGAGGATTCTGAAGGCCCTTTCAGAGGATTGGCAAGCTCAAACCATTTCCTAATAATACTAACTAACATATATATGCCCTTTTCACTCTCAGTTTTTTTGAAGTATATAGTAGTGTTTTGCAGAGCCTACGTGACTAGTGGCATCACAACTGAATGAAGGCAGAATCAATCATAAGAAGCCAACTGTATTCTATTAAATCAGACCTGAAAGAAACAGACAAAAATATAAAAGAATATCATTGCTACATACATATTGTTTAATTTCTCAGTTTCAACTTCTCTAAAGGTGACTACATAAGAAACAAAGCCTTTCTGTATTCTCAAACATATTTATGAGTTGAAAAAATGGACTTTGATTAAATAATATATTGACATTGCTTCATCGATGCTAACAAAAATACACACTAACACAAGAGATGTTTAAAGCAGATTTGTGTTTACAGAAAAACTGTACACAAATACAGAATTGGGCATGACTTAGTGACTGTACAGCAGCAACGCAAGAAGTTATTAATGAGAGAAACTATGAGGTAAAGGGGAAAGGATATGTGGTAACTCTATATATTTTCTGTGCAATTTTCAGTAAACCCAAAGCTCCTCTAAAAACTAAAGTCTATTAAAAAGAGAGAGATTCACATACCATACGAAAAAATAAACTCAAAATGGATAAAAGACCTAAATGTAATACCAGAAATCGTAAAACCCCTAGAAGAAAAAAAAAAAAGTAAAAATGCTCTTTGACATAAATTGCAGCAAATTTTTTTTTTTTAATATCTGTCCCCTAAGGCAAAGGAAACAGAAACAAACAGGACCTAATTAAACTTAAAAGCTTTGGCACAGCAAAGGATGTCACCGACAGAACAAAAAGACAAACTACTGAATGGGAGAAAATATTTGTAAATGATATCACTGAGGAGTAAATAATCAAAGTGTATAAGCAGTTCATACAACTCAACATCAAAATAACAAACAATTTGACTAAAAAAACGGACAGAGGACCTAAATAGGTATCTTTTCCAAAGAATACATACAGATGATCAACAGGCATATGAAGAGATGTTCAACATCATTAATCATCAGAGAAATGCAAATCAAAACCACAATAATATATCAGTTCAGACCCGTCAGAATGGCTATCATCAAGAGAAACACAAATAACAAATATTGGAAAGGATGTGGAAAAAAAGGAACCCCTGAACACTGTTGGTGGGAACGTAAATTGGTGAAACCACGGTGGAAAAAGTATGAAGATTCTTCACAAAACTAAAAACAGAACTACCATATGATCTAGTAATTACACTGCTGGGTATATAGATCTGAAGAAAACAAAAACACTAATTCAGAAAGACATCTGCACCTAATGTCCACAACAGCAGGATTTATGATAGCCAAGATATGGAAACAACCTATGTGTCCATCAACAGATGAGTAGACAAAGACGTTACACACACACACATATTCTATGGAATATGACTCAGCCATCAAAATGAAATGTTGCCATTTGCAACAACATGGATGGAACTAGAGTATATTATGCTTAGTGAAGTAAGTCAGAAAAAGTTATTATAGGTTATCATGTATATTTGGAACCTTAAAAATAAAACTAATGAATGTAAGCCAACATAGAGAGCATATATATGAATATATGATCAAACTAGACAGCATATTAAAAAGCAGACACGTTACTTTGTTGACAAAAGTCCATCTAGCCAAAGCTATGGCTTTTCCAGTAGTCATGTATGGATATGAGAGTTGGACCATAAAGAAAGCTGAGCGCCAAAGAATTGATGCTTTTGAACTGTGGTGTTGGAGAAGACTCTTGAGAGTCCCTTGGACTGCAAGGAGATCCAACCAGTCCATCCTAAAGGAAATCAGTCCTGAATATTCATTGGAAGGATTAATGCTGAAGCTGAAGCTCTAATACTTTGGCCACCTGATGCGAAGAAGTGACTCACTGGAAAAGACCCTGATGCTGGGAAAGATTAAAGACAAGAGAAAGGGATGACAGGGGATGAAATGGTTGGATGGCATCACCAACTTCATGGATATGAGTTTGAGCAAGCTCCAGGAGTTGGTGAAGGACAGGGAAGCCTGGTGTGCTGAAGCGCATGGGGTCACAAAGAGTCAGACATGACTGAGTGAGTGAACTGAACTGAATGAATATAAGAAAAAAGACTCACAGACAGAGAATAAGTTAGAGGTTACCAGTGGGGAGAAGAAATGGGGAAAAGGGAAACATAGAAGTGGAGGATTAATAAGCAGAAACTATTATATATACAATAGACAAGCAACATAGGCATATTGTACAGCACAGAGAATGTAGCCAATATTTTATAACTATAAATGGAGTATAATCTATAAACCTTTTGAATCACTATGTTGTACCTCTGAAAATAATACTGTAAATCAGTTATTCCTTATAAAAGAAAGAGAGGGGATTAAGAATGCTGAGATCAAATGGTTTGAGAACCACTGACCTATAAAAAAGAAGAATTGAAGCTACTGAAGGAGGTGGGCAGAGAAACCTGCAAACAGAGTGCTCAGCAACCAGGATGAGAAGCGATGGTGACAATGGTGAGAACTAAGGTGTGACTCTGAAGAATGCTATGGATAAGATAAATGCTTCCCAGCATGACTGCCTGAAACAGAACACCTCTTCTCTCTAATGACAGCTAAGAGGGACTACAAAAACAAAAAGTCTCAGAGACAATCAAGCTACCACCAATGGCTGTAGGCACCACAGTAGCAGAATTTAGATATTAAGACTTTTCAGGTCTGCTCTTATCAAGATTAGAAGAATTAAGATTTTCTTGTTTTAATATATACCAGGTAACTTGAAAATGTCATCATAGACTAAAGTGACTAAAGTCACTTTCTCCTGTGGCAAAGAGAAGGAAACAGGCAAAGCCAGTACAGACATTCCAATTCTCAAGTTCAAATCTTCTGGACATGATTAACGTAAAGCTGGGGGCAGGATGTGAGCCTTTAGATCTTTGAGCTCCCTTCTGGGTTAGGGTTTTTAAAAACCATGTAGTAACCCACAGAGAGTGCAAGATGCTCGGGAAAGGCAACTAAAGATATGCAATTTTCAGACACAGGATGATGTAAATTTATAGCTATTGCTTTGTACTGCTACTCAGTACAGGACAGGCAAGGTTCAGCTGTCCATTCATTCTTTCAACTGACCTCTATTAAACACCAACTGTGTGTCAGACCTGACATCCAGGACCTGGTGATCAAGTTGATGAACTGATTTTTTTTTAAAAAAAGACCAGAATTACAGAGTCTGATATATGTTAAAAGATAAAGAAAGGATACTATAGGCATCCAAAGGAAGGACAATAAGAAGAACATATCTTTCTGGAGGAGACGTTGTCAAAACTGAGATCTGGTTAACAAGTAGTATTTGGCCAGGTGAGGAAATGAAAGGTCCAACCGTGTCGAAACTTGGGGGAACACATGTACAAAAGGCAGAAGCAACACAGGATCCCAAAGCAACTCTGGGAAAGGGGATTAAACTGAACGCTGGAGAAGACAGAGGAGTCATGACAGTCGGTACGATTGGCATTGGCAACTTGGCCAGTTAGGAACAGTGATAGAAGGAGACGGATACAGAGATATTTTGGAATACCATAGATGAAAAGGAAGTGAAAGTGCTAGTTGCTTAGTGATGTCCAACTCTTTGCGACCCCATGGACTGTAGCCCATTAGGCTCCTCTGTCCATGGAATTCTCTAGGCAAGAATCCTGGAGTGGGTTGCGAATCCCTTCTTCAGAGGATCTTCCTGACCCAGGGATCAAACTCAGGTCTCCTGACTTGCAGGCAGATTCTTTACCATCTGAGCCACCAGGAAAGCCCAGGAGTCTGCAAATGACAGGATGCACAAAATTAAAGAGAGGAAAACAGCACGAACAGCCAATTCTCTCTAGTGGAAGAGCTGACAGATCACATAGGAGTGAAAAGCATTTGGTGGTGGCCAGCAAACCATAGCCAAGATTGTGAGGAACATGAAATGAAAAGAAACCCTGAAAGTGTCTGAAAAATGTGATTCATAATAACTGTTGTTACTGCTATTATTGGAGTTCTCCTTGTAACTGAGCATCAGGACAAATAAAGATGAATTTGATTCTGTTATATGTAAAACACAGACCAAAATCAGCTATTACACTGTGCTGCAGGCTAATCATTTATTATGTGAGTGAAGTTGAAAGTTATATTCAGAAAGAGCTGATATTACAGAATCAAATCGTGGCCAAGCAAACAAAGGGGAGGCCTCCAGCCTTGTTCTGGAATCTTTATTCTAAAATACATACTTTGTTTGAGCCTCCTCAGGCAAAGTCCAGGTGATACAGACAGAGCATCCTCTTTCCACCAGGCTCCATAACCTTGAGGGTAGGATTTAAAGTCAAAATAATGATGCAATGGAAGACGGGTCAGAAAGACGACAGCATAAATGAGGAAAATCCAGCTTCCTGGAGGGCAAAGCTCTGGTTAAGGGCAGGCAAAACAGGATGGGGTCCAGTTGCTGCTAAAGCTTAGATACATGCCACAAATTAAAATCAGAAAAATCTAAGCCCTCAGGCAAACAGGAGAACAAGACAAGTGGGTAATCAGTAAAATGATGGTCGGGGACCATAGAGGAAGCATCCTGTAATTCTGCCAAGTGTGCTAATGGAGATAGGGACGAAAATATGTGAAACCTGAGAGTTCAAAAGGGAGGTACACATGTCACAGAGGGGTTGGGAGAACAGGCTTTTTAAAAAGTGACTGAGGAGCTGGGATTTATAAGCAGAGAGGTAGGAAAGAAATCTTTAATACTGCTTCTCATCTCCCTCTAAGACAAAATCTGGCATTAACAAACGAGATGAATGAAGAAGATGAACTCACAAATTTTATAAAAGATCTCACAACACAGGTCCTCTAAATTGAGATTTATTTCACAAATACTGGTTTATATACATTTAGACAACCTATGTAATGTCATCAGTGACTCTGAGAATCAGACTTAAGTTCAAAATTTGCTATTTAGATTAGAAATTCTCCAAACGTAGCCAATGGAGAACCTAGCGCTCTCTCACTTGAGATATTAAAAAAAAAAAAAAAAAGCACACTTTAGGAGTCAAATCAGATTCATTTCATTGGAATCTTCAGGTCACAGGAATATGAAATTTTCACAAGCTCCCCCGAAGAATTTTACAAACAGTGAAATTTGAAAGCCACGAGGGGAAAGGAAGTAGACCTTGAAGGATGGGCTGTTACTTACTCAACTGTTCTCAATGAACATAAGAAATAAAATACTACTTGGAATTTTTGTAGCCAAAGAAAGAGTTTTAAAACAGGAGGTGTCTTTGGATACTGAAATAAGTTATCAAAGAAGCAGCAGTTTATAAAAAATCTCCGAACCTTCCTTTATATAAGATGCAGTCAAAACATAAGAGTGAATATAACAAAAAAGAAACAAACTCACGGATACAGAGAAAAAACTTGAGGTTGCCAGTAGGGAGAGGGAATGGAGGAGGAACAAGACAGGGCAGGGGATTAAGAGGCAGAAATTGCTATGTATAAAATAAATAAATATGCTACCAGGATACACTGTATTGCATGGGGAATATAGCCTAGGTTTTATAATAACTATAAATGGAGCATAAATTAAAAATTGCAAATCACTATGTTATACATCTGAAACACTTAATATTGTAAATCAACTAATGACTTAATAATGACTCAATGCCAGCTTTTAAAAAAAGATGCAGTGGGCAAGCTATTTACCCTCTCAGAACCTCACTTTATTCATCTTTAAAACGGGTATTAAAAATAATGTCATAAATCTTAAGAGAACTTGCCCAGCTAATACATTCATCATGTGCACAGCACCCGGCACAGAGCAAGTGCCTAACGGTTATAAGCTATAATTATCTGGATAAAATATTTGCTTAAAATGAGATAGCCAGTCCTGCATTTAAAAGAGGAGGAAAGTGTCAATTACATTTCTGCCCTTAGCCCTGAGACTCCCTGAAGTACAAGTAAGGAGCCTTTGGCTGCCCTCTTCTCACAAAGACAGAAACTGTCCTGCCCCCTGCTGGGCAACGGGTTATTCACACAGAGAGAAAGAATGAGACGTTTGCAGCATCAGTCAGGCCAGAGTGGTTTCGCTGCGTGGCAGGGTCAGCTTCAAACAGCAAACAGTGTCTCTCCGTGTCTACTTTGATGTCTCTTTTCAATCTCAGATTATGATGTCGCACTAACCTTTAGAGAAAAGGGCACTGTTCTACACAGCTCTGATAAGCTGTTTTCTAAAAAACACTTCCTAGACGCTAGCAGTACTTCTTACCAAGAGGACAAGACGACAATTGTCATTTAATAGTAGCCTTAGGAAAAAGACACCAATGACAAAAGTGATTTCCAAATGTCGCTGAAGAATGTTCCTTGTAAGTATCACTGAGGCAAATGTGGACGGTAGGTATTGCAAGAATATGTGTTCATGTGAATTTGTATATGTACCTATATATTAAACACATTTTTCTCCTTCACTGAAATATATACGAATTCTACAATTAAGTTCATGTAACATTTTTACAGCTTAAAAGAAAACAGAATAATTGAAAGACTTGATCACTAATTTTTTTTAATTTCCTGCTTTGTTCTGTTCAGTCTTTTGCAAATACAGAATTCCTTATGGAAGAAATTTTTTAAAGTTCCCTGGTAGCTCAGAGGTTAAAGCATCTGCCCGCAATGCGGGAGATCTGAGTTTGATCCCTGGGTCAGGAAGATCCCTTGGCGAAGGAAATGGCAACACACTCCAGTATTCTTGCCTGGAGAATCCCATGGACGGAGGAGCCTGGTGGACTACAGTCCATGTGGTCACAAAGAGTTGGGCACGACTGAGTGACTTCACTACCTTTAAAGCTGTTTCTAAACATACTTAAAGGTATTTTTAAGATCAAGATTCAAACCTCAGGTTTTGAGGTTTACTTTAGTATGATGTCAGCCAAGTCACTTAATCTCTTTAAGCTTTAATTTTTGTCTTTAAGATGCCTACTTAGGTTTCTTGTGAGGCATAAATGAAATAATGTATAGGAAAGTGTTTTACAAATGGCAACCCATCACATAAAGAAAATTTAAAGTCAAAACGAATCACATAATTAATCTAAAATGGTTCCTCTTCATAAAATGTTAGAAATGATTTTGTAAAGATATAAGTGCAATCTCAGAGGTATGATTTTTAAGCATCCAGAAACAGCCAAGCTACTCAGGTGACAGACCTTCCTATATCCCTGTGTGTTGACAAAGACTCTCTCTTATACCAAATTTTAGCTGGGCTCCTCTAAGCTTTCTTCTTGGCCTTGTTCCTCATCCCACTTTTGGCCTGCCAAGCTCCATTTTAACAAATCATAATAACTCTCCCCTCCTTGATACCTAATTACTTTGACTTGCCTTCAGCCACAATCCTGTTAGCGGACCATGTGAATGCAGGCAATTTTTGATGGACACAAAGTCTTTCAGAAGAAGCAAATTGGTTTGCCTTCAACGTTAGCTATAATCACACAAAATCTTTCTCATTGTTTTTCCAAAATTTCTCCTAGAATTCTCCTTCCTAATCCATCTACTAGTCACTTGAAATCTAACACATGATGGCTCCTGCTGGAGAAACTAACTTTTTACCAATTATTTTAAGGCATAAAAGCAAAACTGTTATTTCCTACTTACTGATGAGAGACAGAATTTTGATCATTACCACAAAGAGTAAATCAAGCAAATATGCCAGTATCTGATGTAAAAACAATGGCATATTAAAAATTAATTTGTCTCTATTCAAGTGACAATTGCAAGGAGCAAAAAAAAATAAACAGCTAATTGGTAACCAAATGAAACAGTTAACTATTTAAAATATCTATCAAAGACTTATTAACATTAAGGGCACTCAAAAACACATTCAACCAATTTGATGCTTATTCACTTGTTCTAGTCCCCAGATTTTTACCCTCATCATTTTTTCAAAAGTAATAAGGAAGTTATTTCACAAGTTTCCAAGACAAGCATTTTATTAACTGTATTTTATGATGTAATTTTGTTTATTGCTGAGTCTACCTTTTTAGCGGTGCTACTGTGAAAGGAAATACCTTAAGGAAAACAGCTTTATATAAACCAGTTTTAGCCCCCAAAGGCAGTGTTAGTTCCAGGAAGCTAAAAGAAGTAAAACTTTGGAAAAGCCCTATTAGGTTTCAAATTCTATCTTCTCATTATTTGAAACCAAATACGCAAGTTACAGATAAACACATGGCAAACTCCTAGTCAACTGATTTGAATATTATCTTAGAGGTTAAATCCATATGGAGAACATATCAGTTGATTGCTATTTTCCATGTTTAAAAGATTTGAGTACCTTCCAATTAAAGGAGGGTAGAAGGGCCAATTCCACACCTACTATCCCCCAAAACACAATATAATTGTAATATTTAAATTTTTTCACCCATTTCCGACCCCACCCCATCCCTGCCCCCAGCTTTTGGCAAACACCAATTTTTACTTTGCTTCTATGAGTTCTCATATATAAGTGAGATCATATAATATTTATCTTTCCTGGTAGCATCGAGGCCTATCTCTGTTGTCACAAATCATAGTTTCCTTTTTATGCCTGAACAGTATTTCATTGCATATGCATACACCACATTTTTTTCTTCCAGTCATCTGCTGATGGAAATGTAGGTTGCTTCTGTGTCTTGGCTATTATAAATAATACTTTTCTATGAACATGGTGGGGAGGGGGATGCAAATATCTCTTTGACTTAGTGATTTCATTTCCTTGAGATATATCTGAATTGTTAGATTCTATGGTAGTTCTATTTCTAATTTTCTGAGGAACCTCTGTAACATTTTCCATAGTATCAATTTACATATTCTCTCAATGAATGCTTAAACAATTCACCCAAGAAGGTAGTTACCTCCTTTTGACAATTAAGGAAAGGGCTTAGAAAACTTAATTGACTTGTCTGGGTTCATGGTCATTTCTGACCAGATGCAGCCCATATTCTTGTGCCCTATACCTGCAATCCCTAAGAGTAGCACATTTACACAAACACATGGGAGTTTATTTGAAATAAAAATCACTGTTTTGTGCAGAGTTGTAGACGAGGCAGGGAAAGAGTGTGGGGAATATTAGAATTAATTTCTTCCACACCATATGTGATGGAATTCAGCATGAGAATGGTAGGCATATAAGCATACAAAATAAATATCTTCTAAAAAATGTAAATGAGACCCAAGGATATGACTATATATATTGATGACCTACAGGAAGGTTAGTATAAAGCTTTAATATTTTCTCATGTGAATAAAGAAATTAACTTACGACAATCAAGCAAGTCTAGAAAAAAATTAAGGCAACAGTTATTCTTCAAAGTTACCATAATGATTAAAATAAAATCTCATTAACCCTGCACCAACTTATTTCAAATAGTGCCCATTCGAGGAAACTGTTACCCCAGAGGCAACTTTCTGCATTATTATGTTGTAACACAAATAATGAATCACCTTTGTACCTGGATAATTCAAAATCTGTCCTTTCTGATCTCTTACATGTTACATTCATACAGCATTACTATTTTTACTTCTCCACTTATGAAAAGCTCTCATCTTAAATTTTTAAAATACTTTCAACTTTCACAATTAAAGAAACCAAAGATATTTTGAATATCCAAAAATATTCTGAATCTGGGAACAAAGACACAATATGCAGGTGATGAAAACATTAATACAGGAGAATTCATGGATTTCTTTTCTTTCCCAACTGAGTTTCCTCCCTCACCCCCACTGCATGAAAAGGAAAGGGACAATCTGATGAGTTTCCACAGCAGAGTTAGAATGGAGGCTGCCTACCACTGGGGAAACAGGGTCTCTTAGCAAGAAACTGTACACATTTCTGCAGCACAGCTAAGGAACTGAATGGTGGTACATGATGGTGTAAGTGAAAGCCAAGTTCTCAAGCACTGAGAAGCTAGAGAAAAGAGCTGCAAGAAAATTTGAGTAAGAGCTGTCATGTAGTCAGTGGTTTTGGACCACCTTCAATACCTTGTAAAAATATGTGTGAATGCTGGAGAAGACTCTTGAGGGTCCCTTGGACTGCAAGGAGATCCAACCAGTCCATTCTGAAGGAGATCAGCCCTGGGATTTCTTTGGAAGGAATGATGCGAAGCTGAAACTCCAGTACTTTGGCCACCTCATGAGAAGAGTTGACTCATTGGAAAAGACTCTGATGCTGGGAGGGATTGGGGGCAGGAGGAGAAGGGGACGACTGAGGATGAGATGGCTGGATGGCATCACTGACTCGATGGACATGGGTCTGAGTGAACTCCGGCAGTTGGTGAGGGACAGGGAGGCCTGGCGTGCTGCGATTCATGGGGTCGCAAAGAGTCGGACACAACTGAGCGACTGAACTGAACTGATGTGAAGTTGCTTCAGTTGTTTCTGACTCTTTGTGACCCCATGGATTGTAAGCCACCAGAATCTTCCATCAATGGGATTCTCCAGGCAAGAATACTGGAGTGGGTTGCCATGCCTTCCTCCAAGGGATCTTTCCCATCCAGAGTCAAACCTGCATCTCTTACATCTCCAGCACTGGCAGGAGAATTCTTTACAGGTACCATCTGGGTTCTTTGTAAAAACATGAGTGAAGATCAAAATTCACATGGGACTATGCTTCTTTAAATGCAACACAGTTCTGGGACTGGACAGGGTAAGTACAGAGTTATAAACATGATGTGTGCATGCCAGCCTCCAGCACCTGCTATTTGCAGAGGTATCCACAACAACAAGCCTTTCATAGTATCTGGACATCCTGAAATATGCCCTTTGCCCACTGGACATTCTCCAACATGAATTATGGTGACAGTCTTTTTCCTATAAACTACATGTATGGAAAATTATGGGAATATTCCCAAGTGACACATTCTGCGTGAGGTTAATGGCAGACATTCTTATTATCAGAGCAGAGTACTCAGAGGAGAGAGCTAAAATGACAGCTATACAGTGTCTATGCTTCAGTCTTGACTAAAAGTAACACCCACAAATATACCATCATAAGAAATAGTTAACTACTTACCTATTAAGTATTTGTTAAGATGGTTACTCTACTTAATTGTTACCTAACCTTATAGTACATGATGAGAAACGCTGCTCTGGAAGAAGCACAAGCTGTAATTAAGACTGCCGGGAGAAATATCAATAACCTCAGATATGCAACTGACATCACTTTTATGGCAGAAAGTGAAGAGGAGCTAAAAAACCTCTTGATGAAAGTGAAAGAGGAGAGTGAAAAAAGTGGCTTAAAGCTCAATATTCAGCAAACTAAGATCATGGCATCTGGTCCCATCACTTCATGGCAAATAAATGGGGAAACAGTGGAAACAGTGTCAGACTTTATTTTTTGGGCTCCAAAATCACTGCAGATGGTGAATGCAGCCATGAAATTAAAAGACGCTTACTCCTTGGAAGGAAAGTTATGACCAACCTAAACAGCATTTTCAAAAGCAGAGACATTACTTTGCCGACTAAGGTCCGTCTAGTCAAGGCTATGGTTTTTCCAGTGGTCATGTATGGATGTGAGAGTTGGACTGTGAAGAAAGCTGAGTGCAGAAGAATTGATGCTTTTGAACTGTGGTGTTGGAGAAGACTCTTGAGTCCCTTGGCCTGCAAGGAGATCCAACCAGTCCATCCTAAAGGAGATTAGTCCTGGGTGTTCACTGGAAGGACTGATGCTGAAGCTGAAACTCCAATACTTTGGCCACCTCATGCGAAGAGTTGACTCACTGGAAAAGACTCTGATGCTGGGAGGAACTGGAGGCAGGAAGAGAAGGGGACGACAGAGGATGAGATGGCTGGATGGCATCACCGACTCGATGTACATGAGTTTGAGTGAACTCCGGGAGCTGACGGGTGACGGACAGTGAGGCCTGGCATACTGTGATTCATGGGTCGCAAGGACTCAGACACAACTAAGAAACTGAACTGAACTGAACTGAACCTTGATAAAAAATAGAATTCCTTTGGAACTTATATTTGAAATTTTACATAGGCGGCGAAGTTCGAAAGCTTTTCAGTTCAAGAAAATAACTCTAAAACCATGCAGAAATAATTTGCTTTCAGACACTTAAAATATACTTCAGAATCTTGTAATATATCATAGCCTCAGGTTATTACAGTTTTCAATGCAAAGTTTATAAAATCATTCAAAAGCCTTTCCCAAATTATGTAATTTCCATTAGCTAGTTTTTTTAAATCAGAAATCTGGAGAAAAAACTATATGTGATTATCTATACGCACTCTTTTTTATAAATAAACGACTTATAACCATTAAGTGACTTATAACCATTGACATAACCATTTTGGAGGGCATTTGCAGAAAAGAGATTTTTTGAACATGAAAACCAAGGGACTCTACTGTAGCTATATAACCACTTGATTTTTTTAAATATAGTGTAAATTAAGTTTCTATAAATAAAGCCATAACCTCTTAGTTACTTAAACCATCTTCTCAGAAGATGTAGGGACAAATAACAACTTCAGTTTGAGGTTTTTCTGTCAGATTCTTTACAGTTTGATTCATTAAACTGGAACTCTAAAATGAATTCTGAAAGAAATTAAAAAGAAAAAAAATATTCATTTCTACTTTCTCTGGTTTAAAAGTTAAGATTTCCATCTTTTGATATAGAAAGTAAGACACACTTGAATTTTAACTAAATGAAGCACCTAATTTTCTTTGAAAAATACTGAAAGACATTCTGTTCCAGGGAGGCATTTAGGAATATTTCTTCTCTTGCCAGGAACTTCTCCAAGGAAGAGCTAACATGAGAGGCCCATTTCTGTGATATCTCAGTGCGTTACACACAGCTTAAAGGCACCTGAAATCCCAGAGCCTAAATAAGTGGTTCAAACCCCCAAAAAAGGACACTTGCTGACTTCAAGAGTGTACTAACCCTCCAGGAGATAAACCTCTCACTTCTAGTTGAGTCTCTCAAAGAGGCACAGAGAAGAACACACACACACACACACACACACACACACCCCCCAAAAAAAAGGAAAACAAGAGAGACACACATTGTTAAACTAATCACCTGCCCAAGGCAAGACTCGGGCAGACTAAAACCAAGGGAAGAGAGGGAAAGAAAGGTATTCATTGTCTTTAAAGATCTAGCAGCTGATTTTATTATACTCAAAACAGTCCACATATTGGACAGTCTGTCTCACTGTTTTTTTCTTTTAATCATGCGGAGCTTGTACCCAAGAAAGGCACTCGTGAAACACTTAGAAAAAAATCTGTACTTGGCACAGGACAAGCTCTCAGAAGAACAAACAGCTGCTATTGTTCTTTGCATGAAGTGGGACTCCAGATCAAGTGTGTAATCATAGCAGAATAATATTTAAGCAAGCAACCCAACGGCAGGAGAGGAAAGCCACCATAAGCAACACCTATTGTAAATATCTTTGTCCAGTAAAACCGATCTGAATCTAATCTCCCTATTGAAAGGGATAGGTCAAACAGACTCAAAACGAAGCTCATGTTTACATGACTGATGTGGTACTGAAATTAAAACTCAAGCCCAACTCAAATCAGACAACCCAGATTCAAATCCTGGCTCTACGACTTTCTAGCTCTGATCAGTAGAAAGTTACATAATACTGGTAACAATTCAGCTGTCTTGTCAAATTTGGACAAAACAACAGTACCTCTCCCTCACAGAACTATTTTGAGATCGAAATGAAAAACCATATGTTGAACTCTTAACATAAAGTACATGAAGAATAAATGCCATCCATCACTACTGATGTTGCTTTTTGTTATCATCACAATGACTGTCATCAACACCATCATCATCCGTAAGACCAAGCTCACAGCAGGCTCACAATTTTGAATGTCTACTGATTAATAATTGCAAACATTTAATGATGGTGTACTACATCCCAAACACTGTACTATGAGGTAGTTACTATTACCATCCCCTTTGAAAAAGGAAGAAATTGGCCATCAGAGAGTTAAGAAACTTGCTCAGGGTCACACAGCTGAGAAGCAACAGAGCTGAAATTTGAGCCCAGGCCGTCAGGCTTCAAAGTCTAAGTCCTTATCCACCTGACACCCTGTTTTAAAATAAAGCAACAGTGAGGACTTCCCTGGAGATCCAGTGGTTAGGACTCCAGGCTTCCACTGCATGGGGTGCGGGCTCATTCCCTGATAAGGGAACTATGATCTTGAATGATGCATGAGGCATGGCGAGGGGGGAAAAAAAAGAGGAACAGTGAAACCGAGGCTTAGAAATTTCTCATGAACCTAAAATTTCAACACACGAGCTTCACCTCAAAATCACGAAGAGAAACTACAGGCCTGAGCTGGCCTGTAGAGGGAAGCTCCCGGAAGCACATCTTTGCAATAAGGGATTGAGGTAGGGGAAATTGTATTTGAGTGCAGTGAGCTTGCTTGTCATTAAACATATTTAGTGTATACTGACAGATGACCTAAAGGCACAATCAAGGATCCCTGAAAAAGGCAGATACTGAAGAAGCAAAAAATGAAGCCTTTCCACATGGCAGATGAAGTAAAATAACATATGTTATTTTAAACCCTCAATCTTGACTCTCATCAAGCAAATCCAATTTCCAGAGTGTCCCTGAGATGTAGAAGGCAAAAGATGGGATATTTGGGGAAAAACAGCCTTCAGGCATCATAAACCTATACAACTTCACCATATGATCACCAAGCAAAATCAGAGGAATAATTATTCAGCTCAAGACTGTAACTGGAGATACCAACACAGCCAGAGAAGGCAAATAGAGTCAATTCAAGAAAACCGTTATAGACATTTCTATGAAGAAAGAATACAGCATTTCCAATAGTCCTAGGCGTAATCTTGTCAAGTAAGGACTCTAAAGAACTACAACAGAATACCAAATCCCAACATTGTTAAGCCTCCTTTTCCTACAGTAATTACATGAGGTTTCATTCCTAACCTCTCCAAACGCTTTTATGTCTGTCTCTTGTCTATAGTGGCACAGGCAGAAAGGTTAAGAGGAGAGAACAATTTTATTTCAAACAAGCCATAAACTGAATGCACAATGCCGCAAAAGAAGTCTTTATTCTGTCAGCCAGCCTGCTCCTCATTAACCAGCCAAGAATGAGCCTGGAATGCACAATTTCATGGCAATCACAGCAAAGAAAGGCTAGCGATGGCTGCAGGTAAAACTGACGGGTCTTGCCCCTCAGGACCACATAGTAGGGAAAGCGATCGGTTTTATTTCCCCTCCTAGGGGAGGATTGCTGGGCTTCCAGGTATCTGTGAAAACAAGTCAGCTGCTGCAAGAAATGAAAAATGGCCTTGACAAGATGAAAAGCTGCATTTTCCACCCTGTTTGTACACAGGACTCAATGGACACAAAGTGAGGACTGTTAATCCTTGGAGGTCCAAGCCTCTCAAAAGCAGATGGTGATAGAAACGCACAAAGTTTCAGGAGCCCACAGGGCAGTGAGGGCAAGCGCTTTCCTTTCTTGTTTCTGTAACTCAGTCTCCTGTATCCAGCATTCACACATTCCAGAACCATTGTATTTCAACAGGTAAAAACCACTTCAAATGCCCAGGTCCTTTCAGGCAGGCAATCTGTGAACAATCACAGCTCAACTGGTTTCACTTTTTCCTTTCCAACTAATACCACAAATGTATCCTGGGAAGGGATTCCATTGGCACCTCCTTGAAAATCCATTTCGCTCTTCTCCAAATCAGAAATTTTGTATAGACCTCTCTGATGATGGAAAAGAGATCTTTGCAGCAGAGGTACTTTCAAAGCACCTATTCATTCTCCAAAACCTAGCCTCTTTTAGGAATCTCAGTATTGCAGATCAGATGGACAGTGAGGTAACAAAGAGTAGGAAGGGGAAGAAAAAAAAGCAAAAATGCACAAGCTCTCAGACAGACACCATCATTATTCTACTTTATAATAATCCCATGAAAGTAGTGAACCACTCATTCTTCATTTATTCATTTACTAGAGAATCGTGAACAGGACTCTGGGGAGGCAAGAATGCTATCATTAACAATAATGATTCTGTTTCTATTTGTTCCTTTGGTTACATCATGTCTGATGCATTTATAATGGCCCAACCACTTCCTTAAGTGTTTTACATGCTTTTTTCATATAATCTTTATAAACAGCACTGAAGTAGATACTATTGGTTCCACTTATTTTATCAAAGAGGAAACAGGTCCTGAGAGGCTAAATAACTCACCAGTCATATAGCTAGTAAGTCACTTGAGATAGGATTTAAACTCTGGTCTGCACTTAGAAAAAGAAATGGAGCAGCATTTTCTATATGGTATTAATGTATACATCACTCTATCACCTCCAGGACATGGTCTACTAAATGTAGGCATCGCTGTACATACAAAGATATTCACTGCAACAGAGTAAAAACAAAAAATGAAAATATCATCTATCCCCAAAGTAGGGCTGGGTCACAAAATTGTGATCAAGTCATGCAAGGTAATATATGCAAAGGAAAACACAGAGCAAAGGGAGGGGATGACAGCAACATTTACATAGCACTCACTGTCTGTCAGATATTTTCCATCTATTAGCTCATTTAATCCTCTCAACCACTTCAGACAGCTGAGACACAGACAAAGCACCCAATCACGTGACTGCTAAGTGCAAAAGCTAGGGATCCAATCCATGCTGTCAGCTCAAAGTGTATGTTCTTAAGCAGTACCCTATAATAATGGTTACAAAACAACACAATCTCCTTTTTGGGAATGTATGTATATTTCATATTTTATTACATATACATACATTTTTTAATAAAGAAAAAAACCCCGATTATTTAAAAAAAATGTATAAGAGTGTATTTTAAAAGTTTTCTCTTCCATTTTATAACAAAATACTTCATACAGTTAGCAGAATTTCTAGAACTCAACCCCTGCCCCACACAAAAAAAAACACAGAGATGTCAAAAATGGTATGATACTGAATTATTGAGATATATATATTTATATCTATCTACCATTTTCTTTTTTACAAAAAGCACAAGAGGTGAAAAAAATAGTATCAATTAACATGACTTTTTGAATGGAATTTCAGAAATTCATTCATTTCTGAGATGAACTAGCGGTGCCTACACAACAGATACAGTTCATGCCTGGGGTTTCATGATTTCTGCCAGACATTTAAGAACAGCATCTCTGGTTCTGTCCACTTTCATGTCTTGTTCACTTGACTCAAAGTACCATGGCAACACACTGTGTACTAAATCTCCTTGCAGTTCCAACACTAAACCAAGATTATGGCAGGAAAGTGAACACTCAATTATCAAAGAAATCATAGGAAATAAATTAAGTCAACCAAACAGTAAGGTTGGCTTTCCTAAGGGGCTATGTCCCTGGGGTTGCAAAGCATGCTTTCCATCTTAGAGGTCAATCAGTCCTACAGAACTCAAAAGCTAATGTTATGTGATTAACACTATCTGACTGATCTGTTCTATTATAAAAGTATAATACATGAAGTCAGCTCCTATAGAATGAAAATCTCTGACAAACACGATGAATCCCATTTACAGTGCTGGTGTTAGGAAAGGGCTAATACTAAAGGTAAAAGCCACCCAACTACAGCAAGATAGCTAATATGGGGCTTGATTTTTATTTAGTGCCAAGCATTTGGTTCTCCCTCAATAACTGGTCATAGCAATGACAACTCTAAAGGTACTAATATTTGAGAACTTTAAAACACAAGAGTCTCATTAGTGCTCTTAACAATCTTAGAAAGTGTGTCTGATTAACTCTATCTTAAATAATAAAGAAAATGGAATTTTAAAGGATTTAAGTAATAAACCAACATCATTCAACTAGAGATCTGGACAAGTCAGGAATCAAGCTCAGCATAGCCTAACCCCAAATTCACTAACCTATAGTGCCTTTCCTCCATCTTCACCTTGCCATAAAAAGTGTGACACTAGCCTTTAGAAATACTCAACCAGAGCTTATACAGCATTTTGGAATTAATTTTGTAGAGAATTTAATCACTAGCTGCTGAATGCCAGTGGTTGCTTCCCTATGGAATCAATTCCTTTGTTTCTGTAAGCAAGTCAATGGACAATCTTCACATGGGTTAACATTTTCAGATTTCCTGTCCTTCTTAAACTTGTTTCTAAGCAGGTTAATGATTCTTCCTAGACAATATTCTCATTTCTTCAAAATCTGCCTAACCTGTTAATATGTACATAACTCTGCTTAATATAACCAAAATACTTGCTGCCCTTAACTAAATAATAACTTGATTATTTGACCATCCCAAACACCAGTCCCACCTGTGGCTTTATTGTTGCTACTTATTAACCTGAGATAAAGAGGTAGGAATGAACTACACCTAACATTTTCCTGCTTATTTAACAACTATGGCTATGTGCATTTGCCTTCCTAACATATTTAGTACTAATTAAGCTTCACAGATTTAGCACACCTCTTTCTACAAGGCACAGCACAAGTTAACAAATTAATGCTCAGAAAATTGGTATAAGTGTTAAGTATCTGCTTCAGGTCAGAAGTAGAGATTTTAATGAGTTTTGGTGGTATTCAATGTAGCATATGATCTAGAAGAAGGGAGGTGTCCTCACAGACCTAGAGAACAGATGAGGTTGAGGGTAGGTGGTAGCGTGGGAGTATGGGATTAGCAGATGCAAGTTAGTATATGTGGAATAGATAAACAATAGGAAACTATATTAAATATCCTGTGATAAACCATAATGCGAAAGAATATGAAAAAGAATATAATACATACACATACACATAGTATAACTGAGTCCCTTTGCTATATAACAGAAATTCACACAACACTGTAAATCAATTATGCTTCAATAAAAAATTTTAAAAGGAGGCAGCATCCTGCTCTAGCAGGCAATATAACAGTTCCCCCCTTATTGCTAGGGGATATGTGCTAAGACCCCCCCCCCTCCAGTGGATATCTAAAACTGGAGGTAATACCCAGCCCTATGTATACTATGTTTTTCCCTACATGTACAGATCCATGATAAAGTTTAATATATAAAGTAGGCACAGGAAGAGACTAACAATAATAAGAAAATGGAACAACTATAACAATATAATGTAATGAGAGTTATGTGAATATTATCTCTCTTTTAAAATACCACATTTAATACCAAATTTAATGCCTTTTCCATCTTAACTAAGTAGCTATCACTCACTGTGGCCACACCTTTTGCACTTTGAGATGCAACAACAAAACTAGCACGGATTTCTTTTTCCTTTGTCACAATTTCACAGATAGAAGATTCAATCTTCCCAGAGATCTCAGCAGCCTCTGCACACCGTTTTTTCTATCCTCGTTAAGTCAAGAACTCTCATGGACTCACTTCAAGGAAGCACTCTGGGACTTCTCGTTGGCAAACCTGAAATTGAACTGCCAGTATCACTGCTACTCTTGCAGTTTGGGGTCATTAAGTAAAATAAAGGTCACTAGAACACAAGGACTGTGAATACAGTTGATCTGATCTGCTACTGTGACTACCAGGTGGACATGACGTACAGAGGGATGATGCGCTCCAAGGGCAGGTAGGCAGATTCCATCATGCTGCTCAGAGAGGCACATGATTTAAAACCTATGAACTGTTTATTTCTGGAAGGTTCCACTTAATATTCTCGGACCATGGTGGACTTGTGATAAATGAAACCACAGAAATGTAAAACCATGGATAAGTGGGGATCAATGGTCCTGACAAAACACCCAAGTTACTGTCATTCACTCTGGGTGCCACACTTTAAGAGGGACACAAACCAAACTGTGGCCAAAGGAGACGTAAATAAGAGAGATTTGAAACCAGACTGAAACGGATTCTAAGGGAGGTATATATCTAAAAAAAAAATGTTCCTTATATTAGCTCAAAACAAGAGTTTAATAGGATACACTAAAAAACAAAAACAAGAGGGGAGGTTGTATGTCCAAAAGTTGGAAATGATATGATACCATAATATCTTCCTATTGGAGATTAAAAAAAAAATACTAACATTCTTAGTAGTTAGGGAAGAGATGGGAAGAGATGCTAAAGGCTTTTTTTCCCCCTTAAAAAAAAAAAAAAGGCTTAGACATCTACACCTCAGCAGGCAACTACCAGCTACTGACAAGAGCTTCAAGACACCTGTAAAGGCAAATTGGCAAGTTTGATAAAATGGCAAGAGTGGGGAATACGGTCTGCTGAAGTGAAAGAAAAACCTTCACTACAGCCATTAGTGTGATGGAGCAATACAAAATACACTAGCATGGGGGTAAAAATGCCTGGTTCTTGTCCTAACAGTTGATAGCAGACCACTATCCTGAGCAAGTCAGATGCCTCTCTTTGACTTTCAGTTTCTCCTTTTCTCTTCTATGTGTTTGGTCTCGATTATCTAGCAGAAATGGCAGAACCACGGCATGCAAGATCAATCAGCACAGAGGTTCCATTTGGTCAGTAAGAATTCCTCAGATCCTCACACTTGTTGCCTCTCCATCTTATCAATAATCACCTATTCACACTTTTAACGTTCCTTCCTAACCGCCTGTATGATCCAAAAATATATATGCTTTCTCTTTCTGAGTCACTCATAATTTTGTTTGGTTAATGAAGACCTTCCTCAAAGCATTTCCAAAATCTGCCATCATCCTAAATTGGAGAATATTTTTATAGCACTTAAAAAGCAAAAGCTAGACTTTCCTGCTGGTCCTATGGTTAATAATCTACCTAACAATGCAGGGGACAAGGGTTCAATCCCTAATACAGGAAGATTCCATGTGCCTTGGGGCAACCAAGTCCACGCACCACAATTACTGAGCTAGCACTCTAGAGCCTGGGAGCCACAACTACACAGCCTGTGTGCCCTAGAGCCCCAGCTCACAGAAGCCACTGCAATAAGAAGCCCTCACACCACAACTAGAGAGTCGCACCTGATTGCCACAACTGGAGAAAGTCCACAGCAACAAAGACCACGGACAGCTAAAAAGAAAAAGAACAAATTAATTAAAAAGCACGAAGCCATCCTCTTCTGTGAAGGACAGAACATCCCAGGATGAAGGTCTGAGAACAGAATTAGGCAAGCATCCTTTTCCTAATGGAAATCCTCTAAACAAACTACAGAAAAAAAAAATTTTTTTAAGGATATTGGTTCTACCATATCAAATTCAAGAACTGGTAAAACAAAGGCCACTTGCCTCAATTAAGTTTTTTAATCATTTTTGCTTCACTAAAGTGCACACACATGCTTACAAAATCTACTGAAATCTAAGAGCAGAAAGTTAGAATGGTTTCTGAAAAACTAATCACTCCTGAAGGGTTTACATAATAGAGCCAGCTGTGGGGTAGAATGACTTTATTCAGGTCTATTAAGTAAATGACAAAGACGAAATGCAGCAGTGAAGGCCCTTTTTTTCCAGTTAAGGTAAAGCACACACGAGCGTGCGTTTGAACCTTCCTAAAATTTAATTTTTAGTATCTCTGCTTTAGACAACTCTATAGTGGCATTACTTTAAAGAAATCATTATCTTTTAGAAAATGTGAGAAATATGTTCTTAAAAGATAAAAACCGCACCACATAGAGAATAATATTTTCCCCTTTAAGCCCCAGGGACAAGGTAAATTTTTCCAGTGCCACCTTACTGCAGCCCGCTGGGATTCTGAGTAAGCCTTCCTATCTCAAACTCAGTGCTAAGAATTCAGGAAATGTAAAACTAGCAAATAAATCTTGGTAACTTCAATTGAAGTATTTCAGTTTTAACGTCAACATCTCCTTAATAAGAAGTGAAGTGAAGTGAAGTGAAGTGAAGTTGCTCAGTCGTGTCCGACTCTTTGCGACCCACGGACTGTAGCCCACCAAGCTCCTCCATCCATGTGATTCTCCAGGCAAGAATACTGTAGTGGGTTGCCATTTCCTTCTCCAGGGAATCTTCCCGATCCAAGGATCAAACCCAGGTCTCCCACATTGCAGGCACACGCATTAACCTCTGCACCACCAGGGAAGCCCCCTTAATAAGAAGCAGTGACTTAAAATATTTTTTTGCAAAGTCTGAACTCATTGTCTGCTTTATCACCAAAGAAAATAATCAGGAAAATATTCTTCAAAAGTCATCAATCTTTTTTTTTAATGACAAAGGAATTCAAGTAAGCAAGGCAAAATGGTTATTTTAATGTATACAATTCTAATAAATGTGTGTATTTAAGGGTTGTTTCACGATCTTCTCAGGGGACCCACTGACCAAAATTGACCGCGCTGGCCAGACCTGACGGCAACCATCTGCATGAGTTATTTTACAACAGGAGGTCCTAGAAAGGAACGTGAAACTAACACACTACCACCAACTAGAATAATTCAGGAAATGTTATAAGGAGAGAGGAAACCAACCTCCTGGAAACCTCCTCACTGGAAGCTAGCTTGGCTGAGTGATGTGTGTGTCGCCAGGGAGGACCTTGAGTCAGAATGATAGGTCAGAGACAACCGGGAAACTAACCCCATTACTGTAAAAACTGAGACTGCAAGCCACTTGGCAGAGCAGTTCTCCTGGTTCCCTTACCCTACTCTCTCCACCCAGGCGCCCCTTCCCAATAAAGCCCCTTGCTTTGTCAGCACGTGTGTCTCCTCGAACAATTCATTTCCCAGTGTTAGACAAGAACACACTCTCGGGCCCTAGCAGGAGCCCCCTTCCTGCAACAATCTTTTTACAAACATGAGCTCACATTGCACTTGCCCTTCCTTGGTTTTACTGCTCAAAGGTCATTAGCATCACAAGAAGCTTATTAAAAATACACAGTGACAGGCACCACCCCAGGTACTAGCTGTATTTTAAGGATATTCAAGGGGATTCATACGTAAAAGAACGTTAAAGAAGCTCTGGGCTGTAAGGGGATTCTAAAGCACATTCTCAATTCTTCTGTGGGGAGAAGATCCAGATACTGATAACACATATCCCTGGACACCAAGGAAATAAATATGCACCTTGTTTTAAAAGTGTCGCTACCATCTCTATATAATAATGCCTTAAAAAAAAAATAGCAAGATCTGATTTTTCTAGAATGGATCCATAGATGATGATAATGTGTCTTATTTACCTCTAAAGTGTTGTGAAAACAAAAGCACAATTTAAAAAACCATTTCAGAACCACTGTAAGCAATTGCCTAATCTCATTATCCATCTCATTTAATCTTGGTGCAATAAATTTCATATACTTGTTTGACACAAGGAAAGTGAAGCAGAAAGATGTTAAAAGACCCTTAAAGTTCAGGTTTGGGAAGAGGTGAAGGGTATTTGGGAACAGTTTCCCCAGCTTGCATCACTTCTCCAATAAAGTCACTTAAACATCATGAATGAGATGGCTTCTGCTGTCACAACTCTTAATGAAAATCAATGCACCCAACAGGGTTCTTGGGCAAAGATATTCATGTCCAAAATTCACCACTGAAAGTCTCAAGTGGCAGATCTATATGCCACCTGGAAGACTGCTATCTTGTGCCCTTGACATGATATAGCTCTCATGTACCTTATTACTGAGGATACAGGGCAAGTGAGGCATAGAGAGGAAAATATATCATAATGCTAACTGCTCTCTGTTGACCACAGGCTTATTTGAATTTTCTGCCTACAGAAATGCATCCACTGGGACAAAAGCTTTCAGGCCATTCAACTGTTCCCTGGGATTCTCGATCTGGGCCCCATTCTAAAGAAGATGCCTCCTGGAAAACTGCCATTCCTGTCCTTATATCAAAATTGGCCAAGCACCATTAGTAGTGTTTAAAATGCTAACATGCATTTTTCTCTACCCTTTTCAATACCATAGGACATTACTTAGTAAATTTAAACTGCCACTCATCTTGCTAGGTGTAAAATGAAACAGAGCTGGGAAAAACTCCACTGGTCAGTTCTTGTTCTGACCATATGCACTAGCCCTTCCCAGAAGCAAGTCACTCTGTGTGCCTCAGCTCAAATGGGTAAAAGATATTTGCCTCAAGTGTTTTTCAAAGTGTGGTGCACTTTGCACGGAGGGGAGGGAAAGGGTTATGAAAGATGCTTTTAAATAAGTAATAAGCATTCAAAAAATGAGTGGTTCGTATACAGGTGAGTTTTCTTTCATTAGTTTTTTTTTTTTTTTTTTTTTTAAATGAAGTCGACATAAAGACTATGTGCATGCTAAATTGCTTCAGTCATGTCTGACTCTTTGCGACCTATGGACTATAGCCCACCAGGCTTCTCTGTCCATGGGATTCTCCAGGCAATACTGGAGTGAGTTGCCATGCCCTCCTCCAGGGGATCTTCCCAACCAAAGGATCAAACCACGTCTTTTATATCTCCTGCATTTGCAGGCGGGTTCTTAACCACTCAATTCAGTTCAGTTCAGTCGTTCAGTCATGTCCGACTCTCTGAGACCCCATGGACTGCAGCACATCAGGCTTCCCTGTCCTTCACCAACTCCCGGAGCTTGTTCAAACTCATGCCCATCGAGTCGGTGATGCCATCCAACCATTTCATCCTCTGTCGTCCCCTTCTCCTCCTGCCTTCAAACTTTCCCAGTATCAGAGTCTTTTCTAACAGTCAGTTCTTTGCATCACGTAGTCAAAGTATTGGAGTTTCAGCTTCAGCATCAGTCCTTCCAATGAATATTCAGGATTGATTTCCTGTCGGATTGACTGGTTGGATCTCCTTGCAGTCCACTAGCGCCCTATTATTAGGCAAATATCAGCAGAGGTAATATGTGAAAATGGGAAAAATAAATCTTAAATGTGGTTCTCAGTGTTTTCAGGTGGCAGAGCAGAGACAGTGTCATAAACCAAAAGGAAAAAAATTTCATAATTGTATAATATAAAATCACAATTATCATATTACATATCTGCAATTAAAAAAAAAAACTGGCTATTAAAATGAGATATAACCAGACTTCTTCAAATATGGTGGCTCTCCATTAATACTAGCTATTACTACTTTAACCACCATAAAATGCAAAGTTAAAGAAAAAACATAAACTCTCATGTTCTCACTGACCCTGAATCACAGTGACCAAGGACTGACACATTAAAACAAGAGTCAACGCCTTCTGAAGACTAATGACCTAACAGGATGGGGTTTGGGTAAGGATTGCTGGCAGATGAACTCATAATATTCTGACACCAGGTCTGAACAACACCATTCTGAATGTACAAAGTCAGCCACTGGCTTAGAAAGTTACACAGGCTGTGGTGCTGGTAGACAGGACTTGGAATTCTAAGTTACAATCACCTTTGAATTTCCTCTATGATTAAGAAGCGCACAGGACTGCCTTCTGGAGAGTACGGTCAATTCAGAAGGAAAATATAACTGTTCTAATTTGCTTTTCTCAGGCCTCAGATCTCCTTGACTAGGCTCACTATGCCTTAATTATACTTAAGTCATTAATTTTAATGACATTTTTTGTAATTAGATACAAAGATTAGAATTTTTATATCCCATTGTACTTTCAATTTAATATGAATTACTTGTGGTTGCTGAACAAGTTACAAATTAGAATAATTCTGAACAAAGAACAAAGAGGAAGAAGAATTCACAGGAAGAGAGAAAATTCCAAAGGGTACATAGCTCTGCTGTAAAAATTACACACTACTGACTCCCAGATGCAACCAACTCAACAATTAAGTGGCACAGGATATTTGTTTCCTTTGACCCAGATTCTCTAGCTAATAAACAAAAGTTGAAAACCAAGAGTATAACATTTTAACCTAATACTGAATGAAAATTTTAATTATTATGAATGTCTGTTTATGACATTAATATAATTCCAGCTGAACCAAAATTCTGCTTTTAACAAGCACAGAAGTCCTGAGCAGGACAAAATGGTGGTTATCACCTATGCTGTTGCTATCAAAGGCACAGAAGGGATTTATCAGAAATATTACCAAGATAATATTATTGGTACCTCTAAAATCTCCCTGTGATTTTTTTCCCACCCAACGAACTTATTGTAAATACATCTGAAATGAGCACAACTTCTGTCCTGCAAACGCTTCTAGAATAATTAGTTTCCAAAGGCCAAATTTGGCCTCCATTTAAAATCTTCTTTGAGCAAAAGGTTCCTTCTTATTTTGAATACCCAGGTTTTGGTAGAAAAGGACTTAGAGTAGGTGCTCACATCATTTCCTTAGAACCTCACTGGCAGGTGTCCTCTAAAGCTCAAGAGTCAATCAAGCTTCTGTTCATACAGAGTATGACTGTACTGTGTACTCATTCTTCATCCTGATGTTCAACTGTTCTGCTAAGAGAAACAGCATACTCAAAATACTTTCCCATTTGCTGAAGAACAACTATGTGGAACTTAAAGATCACAGTAAGACAGTCAAGAAATTGAAACAAAGAGCCAAATGGAGATGAGCAGGTGTTGTGTGCCTAACAAGGAGTTCTTGGCCTTGGCCAGTGGGAGACCATACTAAGAGGTCATGTGTTCGGCACCAGGTAGGATTGGGTTGATTGCTGCCTCTGCAGTTGATTAAGCTACATGAGCCAATTATTCAGCCTTTCTAAGCTTCAGTTTCCTCATCTATCTACAAATGTAGGATAAAATATTACCGTCATCACAAGGTAGTGAAAATGTGATAGAACAATATACATTAAGTTCATAGTGCCTGGTACTGAGAGAGTTCAGTAAGATTGGCTACAATTTTTATCATCATTATATTCTTATTATCATACAGGAGACTCACATTAACACAATATAGATATACATTAATCTCAAATGTATTTTTCTAAATTTTCTGAAATCATGTTATATAATAAAGTTTCACCTTTCCCCCCACCACTCTGCAGAAACACTGCTGCTTACTTTGGGGGAAAATGACAGACACTATAAAAGCTGCTCTCATTGTTGTTCAGCTGTCCTACTCTTTGCGACCCCGTGGACTGCCACCCCCCAGGCTCCTCTGTCCTCCACTATCTCTTGGAGTTTACTCAAACTCATGTCCACTGAATCGGTGATGCCATCTAACCATTTCATCCTCTGTTGTCCCCTTCTCCTCCTGACTTCTATCTTTCCGAGCATCAGGATATTTTCCAGTGAGTCAGCTCTTCACATCAAGTGGCCAAAGAATCAGAGCTTCTGCTTCGGCAACAATCCTTCCAATGAATATTCAGGGTTGATTTCCTTTAGGATTGACTGGTTGGTTTGAAATCCTTGATGTCCAAGGGACCTTCAGGAGCCTTCTCCAGCACCACAATTTGAGAGTATCTATTCTTCGAAGAAAGCATAGCTTCCCTGGTGCCTCAGTGGTAAACAATCTGTCTGCAATGCAGACGACACAGGCTTAGTCCCTGGGTCAGGAAGATCCCCTGGAGATGGAACTGGCAATCCACCCCAGTATTCTTGCCTGGAAAATCCCATGGACAGAGAAGCCTGGCAAGCTACAGTCCATGGGGTAGCTAAAGTGTCGGACAAGACTGAGCAACTAAACAGCAAGGATTATATGCTAACGGACATGCACAGAAAATATCTGCAATAATCTACTCAGAAGTATCAACCGACGTTACAAAAAATGGTAAAACTACAGGTCTTTCTAACAGCATTTTCTTGCTGCTGTTCAATGAACAAATATTACTTATGAAATAAATTAAAATGAGCTTCTATAAAAGAAGGAAAACAAAAGCCACCAGCTTACAAAGTGTCCAAAGTACAGGTGAATATATTACATGAATGCATTTTTTGGTCACCCTTGCTACCCAGTTGGCAATTTTTACCAGTTCCTTGAGGTATAAATACTCATTCCTGTCTTCTCCATAGGTGGTACAGAAAGAATAAATGAAATTAATGAAGCATTCTTTACTACCTTCTGCATGAAACACTACTGGCATTAGACAGCTGGGGTTTTTTTATGTCTTTGGAATGTTTTACCTTCCATTAATTAAATCCTCCTTTCAATTTTCCTTTTTAAAAAAAGCACACAAACATTAATATAAAAAAAAAGTGATGAAGTGAAAGAATGAAAGATATACTTCCAAAGAATTTTTAAGGTTTCTGAGTCCCAGAAAACATAATTTTTTAAATGGTAATGCTTTTTAAAACATACACAAAGATCTCCTTGTCAAACACATTAAACGATAAATTGGACATCAGTTTTGTAAAGGCTGATTTCTAAATTATAATAGAACACATCTGGGGTAATTTTGACTTTGCGAATATTTGGTTTTCTTGGCAGCTGCAAGAAATCTCTGGGCAAACACACCGCTATAATAATTAATGCCAGCTTTCAGGCATCATAATAAAAAAAAAAAATCCTGACAGCAACAAAAAATGGTACACTCGCCCTCCCCCAAAAAATAACCACAGATTTAATGTAAAACATGAATCCACAAGGCTTCTAGCCTAGAACAGCTGAAAGACATTTGTGTCATTCATGAACAAAGAGTGATTTGATCTCTTCCATCAGACCTTTTCTGCATTTCAGCTACTCTTGTTGACTCCCATCACTGGCTGCTTCATTCATACCCAGATTATGTCTGGGTTGAACAGCACTTGTGGCTTCTATCACTGATTCCAACAAGTTCTTTATTTTCTCCTCATTTTACATCTGCCTATATCCCTGAGGGGCATCAAGGGCTTGCACAATGCCAAGAACACAGCAGATGCTCAATGAGAGGCCGTGGATTGACAGGCTGGGTGGCAAATGAACACACAGATCAAGAATGTACACCAAAATGTGGAGGAAAGGGAATCCTTCTTCACTGTTAGTGCAAATGTAAATGTATGGAGCCAGTATGGAAAACAACGTGGAGATTCCTCCACAAAATCAGAACAGAACTACCAGATGATCCAGCAATTTCACTCTTGGGCATATATCCAGACAAGAGTATAGTTCAAAAAGATACATGCACCACTATATTCAGAGAAGAACTATTTACAACAGTCAAGACACGGAAGACAACATATATGTCCATCAACAGATGAACGAACAAAGAAGAAGTGGTACACATATACACAATGGAAAATTTGTTGTTGTTGTTTAGTCATTAAGTTGTGTCCCCATGGACTGTAGACCAACAGGCTCCTCTGTCCATGAGATTTCCCAGACAAGAATACTGGAGTGAGTTGCCATTTCCCTCTCCAGTGGACGTTCCTGACCCAGGGATTGAACCTGCATCTCCTGCATTGGCAGGTGCATTCTTTACCACTGAGCAACCAGGGAAGCCCGAACAGAATATTACTCAGCCATTAAAAAATGAAATAATGCCATAAGCAGCAACATGGGTGCAATTAGAGATTATCCTACTAAGTAAAGTAAGTCAGAAAGAGAATGACAAACACCATATGAATCCCTTTAATGTAGAATATAAAATATGACACACATAAACTTAATACAAAACAGAAACAGACTCACAGACGTAAAGAAAGACTTACGGTTAATAAGGGAAGGAAGGTAGGGGAGGGAAGGATTGGGAGTTTGGTATCAGGAGACACAAACTATTATACACAGAAGGATACGTATCTTTCCACCAAGGACCTACTGTATCCCATGGAGAACTATGTTCAGTATTCTGTGATAAACCATAATGGAAAAGAGTTAAAAAAAAAAAAATGTATATATATGTACAACCAGTCACTAAAATTTGAAGCAGGAATTAATACAACACTGCGAATCAACTCTATGTCAATAAAATAACTTTTTTGAAATAAAGAATGTGTACCAAAAGCTAGCACTGAAAACTAAAACACATTCCTGGTTCTAAAACTATTCATAACTAAAAATTTTAAAACTTTATAACATTTACAAATTTATAAAAACAAAATTTTCTGTTTAAAGTTTTTTCTAGTTTTCTTGAGATTAAAAAACAAACAGTGTTGCCTGCCATCCAGTTCTACAAGGATTAAGTTATTAGCCACTGCAGTTGCTGACTTACAGTCCACCCTGAAAGGAATTCAGGATGAAGAACAGGGTGAGGCACTCTGTGCTCTGGAAAAACAAGCAAAACAGGTCCTTAGTAATATTTCAGGGGAGAACATTTTTTATGAATCTGGATTCTTGCATCTTTCCATAGTTTGAAAAGCACTAAAATCCCTGAGCCATCTGTTTCTCCCGAACAACAGTAACTGAGATGTATGCTGGGTTGCATGTACTCCTTCACCAGAACGGTATAAAGATTGGCATCTCCTCCTATCTCTTTGAAGCGATTCCTCAGAGCTATCTGAGAGGCTGTCTCCCAGGCTACAGTCAGGTCCCAGAATAAAACTGCTACAGTTTTCACAATGTGCATCTTTTTCAATTGGCAAGACATAACTATTATATATCACTGTATAAGCTTAAGGTACATAGCATAATGGTCTGACTTATATATATTGTGAAATAATCACAATTAGTTAGCATCCATCATCTCATATAGACAGAATAAAAAGAAAAGAAAGAGCAAAAAAAAATTTTTTTTCTTTGTGATGAGAACTCTTAGTATTTACACCTGTTAACATTTTTTCTACATCTTATACAGCAGTGTTAGCTTCTGTCATTATGTTATATGTTAAATTCCTAGTACTTATTTACCTTATATATATATATATATA
>SJYT01024402.1:493988-586326 GCA_006410635.1 Cephalophus harveyi
CGAGTTGGGCGGGGGCGGGGGTAGGTTGGTTATTTTAGATGGTTATTTTAGATTCCACATATAAGTGAGATCATATTTGTCTTTTCCCACTTGACATTTCATTTAACACAATGCAGTCAAGCTTCATCCATGTTGTAGCAAATGGCAGGTTTTCCTCATTTCTTATAGATAACACCCCGTCGTATGTACATATCACAGCTTCTTCATTCCTCCGTACTTCAGTGGACGTTTGGCGTGCTGTGATGTCTAGGCTATTGTGAACAGTGCTGCTATGGATATGGGGGTGCAGATATCTTTTCGAGTTAACCTTTTTGTTTCCTTTGGTTACATACCTAGAAGTGGAATTGCTAGATCATAGGGCAGTTCTATTTTTAAGTCTTTGAGGATCCTTATTCTAAGTTTAGAAGCGGACACACAGATATTGTGCTCAATAGGTATGTGACCTTAGGTAAATCCCTTAGCCTCAGTGCCTTGGTTTCCTCATCTGGAAAACAAAGAGTAAGAGTCTCTGTCTCAGGGGGCTGTCATAAAAGGGTTAAATTAGCTACTGCTTGTAACTGGAACAGGATGAGGATTGCCGAATAAAAGTTAAGGGGGAAAAGTAACTAGAAGCAAATAAACACCAAGTTCATTATCACTAGTTTATTAAAACTCAAGGGGCCATCCTTAGTATAATATCAAACGAACATGAAAAATATGTTCAGTCTCCTTAAAAAATGAGGATCAAATACACACAGCTGGCTATGAATCCTGCCTATTTGGTTGGGGTGTTATATTAATATAATCTATGGGCATCTGTGTAAACAATCTCTATATGGAGATGATAAGTTTTTGTGTTCCCGTCTCATAGGGTTTTTGTGAAGATTAAATTAATAGTATTTGTAAAGAATTTAGCAAGATGCCTGGCACAAAGTTAACAAGCAATACATTTCAGCTAACACTACAAGAGTGCTATTTGAAGATCGAGTAATATGGGTTGGGAAGATCCCCTGGAGAAGGGAAAAGCTATCCACTCTAGTATTCTGGCCTGGAGAATCCAAGGACTGTGTGGTCCAGGGGCTCAGAAAGAGTTCGACACCACTGAGTGACTTTTACTTTCACTTGTTCAACATCATGATTAAATAGATATTGTGCAATAATTTATATGCTGTGTTTCATTTACTCATGCATCTCATACTTATGAGAACTTATAGCATACAAAGCAATTTTAGATCCATATTCTAAAAAGTCCCACAAGAGCCAATCGAGAGAGTTTATAGCACTAACTTCATTAAAGACAAAACATTAAAAAGAAAAAAAAAATAACTTTGGGGGAATGTAGGTGAGAACAAGAGATACATTTGCTGAATATCCAGCACGTGCCAGGCCCTATATAGAGCCCTTCACATATATGATCTAACTTCTTCCTCACTGCATACCAAGAAGATTAATACCATCATCTCACCTGCACAGGTGAGGAAACACAGCAGTTAAGCCACTTGCCAAGACCACACAGGACCAGAAATGACCAGAACTCAAACTCAGATCCACCCAACTCCATGCCCTTCTCTTTTTAAATTTTATAAAAAGAAAAATAAACACAGATGAATGAAGCCAAATAATCAGAATTTATCTTCATATTTAGTAACTTTTATAAAGAGAACTCTTCATCTCAGCTCATGGTCTTATTATTAACAAATTTCCAAAGATGGCAATGTATTCCAAAAGCTCTCTACAGGGGTGATGATGCTCCCAGGGACCCGTCACTGTCCAGTGACATTAATGGCTGTCACGATGAGCAAGGCACTACTGGTGCCTGCAAGTAGAGGCCAACGGTGTGGATAAATATCCTAAATACATAGCATAGCCCAAACAGCCCTCTATACACAGTAAGGGATTATCCAGTCCAAACATCAATAGAGCAGAGGTTAAGAAACTCTGTATTAATCAATTAAGTAAAAACCTTTGACTCTCCAAACAGCTGTACTGTGCTTGTGCTTGGTCATGCTCCAGAATTCCACAGGAATGATCACTTAACATACTCATTTTTTCTTCACTATTAAGTTTCTGCTTCAGCAGACATTACTGGCAATATGACCAGGTCCATCACATCCTGGGCTCGGCCAGCATTCACGTTCATGGCCCTCTTCTCCATGTAGATGGCAACAAATGGACCCAGGTTGGATTCAAGTTGATACAGAAGGTTCTCAATTAGCTTCTGGAAGGACTCAGCCCAAAGTAACGAAGGTCACGGGCAGGCTCTTTCAGATGACATTCATGGTCACACTTAAAATTTTTTCCAGATATAATACATCCTCGCCCTAGTGATAAGGTCTCCTCTGCCTGTGTTTTCCAGTATAAGAAATTGTGGAACAACTTAAAATTAAACTTTGCAAGGGCAAAGTTAAATCTGCTTTCTAATGGCAGGAACCACACAGTTACTTGATAGATTTATCCCTTAATTTGATAGCCTCTGCCCCTTCCCAGAAAAATTCAACTTAAGATTTATGGGTCTAGTTGAATGGATAGTTCTCCTGTAGGAACACGAGCCTTTTTTTAAAGTCACAGTCTAATGAACTTTTCTCACATCATAAAGAAAAAGATCTTGATTTCTTAAGGTCTCCAAGATCCATCTTTTGAAAATAACAGGTATGTTGTTAAACCTCGGCAGTAGCAAGTAACTCTAACCGTCTTCTTACTGGCTAGATCTGTTACAGATTACTTGTGATGGGTATCTGAATTGTCAGGCAAATCACAGCATTTAAGAAGGGGGTGGGATGACAGCTGTAGCACTTCTGACAACCTGAAAAAGAGGCGGTGCCTTGAGAGATGATGCTGTCAACTTAATGTGTCACAGTAAGAAGCAGGAAAAAGGAACGGAGATTTACTCAAGGCCATGGCCATCTAACATGTAAGCAGGATGGCAAAAATACTCTCCCTAGTACACTTACACCAGAGACGGCAACTCCACTCCAGCACTCTTGCCTGGCAAATCCCATGGATGGAGAAGCCTGGTGGGCTGCAGTCCATGGGGTCGCTAGGAGCCAGACACGACTGAGCGACTTCACTTTCACTTTTCACTTCCATGCATTGGAGAAGGAAATGGCTACCCACTCCATTGTTCCTGCCTGGAGAATCCCAGGGACAGAGGAGCCTGGTGGGCTTCTGTCTACGGGGTCGCACAGAGTCAGACACAACTGAAGCGACTTAGCAGCAGCAGCAAACTTATATAGAGTACTTTAAATCAACACTTAATGCTAAATTACTAACACCCAACTGACATATTTTTGGGTTTGTAATTTAGAAAGAGAAGACCCTGGGAATTCCCTGGCAGTCCAGTGGTTAGGACTCCAGCTTCCACTGCAGGGGGCACTGGATTCATCCCTGATTGGGAAATTAAGATCCCAAATGCCAAGGTGTGACCAAAAGAGAGAAAAAGAAGACCCTGATAATTTTTAAAATGAGAAGCTGACCAAAAGGGACACTGTTTCAACAGATGTACTCAATAGTTATTTACTGAACACAGTTTCTTCCTAACTTTATCCATCCATTTTTAATTATACAGGTTGATTTTCTGTTGATTAATGTTAAATTAGTAATAACTGCAGTGATTTAAACATGCTGCTGCTGCTGCTGCTGCCAAATCGCTTCAGTCGTGTCCAACTCTGTGTGACCCCAGAGACGGCAGCCCACCAGGCTCCCTGTCCCTGGGATTCTCCAGGCAAGAACACTGGAGTGGGTTGCCATTTCCTTCTCCAATGCATGGAAGTGAAAAGTGAAAGTGAAGTTGCTCAGTTGTGTCCGACTCTTTGTGACCCCATGGACTGCAGCCCACCAGGCTCCTCCGACCATGGGATTTTCCAGGCAAGAGTACTGGAGTGGGGTGCCATTGCCTTAAACATAGGTGCTTTTAATTTCAAGGTATTTTAATTCCAGAAAATAAGAAAGCCACAAATTTAATTTGATTTGTTCTCATCCAGTTTGGTGGCTCAGATGGTACAGCATCTGCCCGCAACGCAGGAGACCCAGGTTCAATCCCTGGGTTGGGAGGATCCCCTGGAGGAGGAGGTGGCAACCCACTCCAGTAGTCTTGCCTGGAAAATCCCATGGACAGAGGACCCTGGTAGGCTACAGTCCATGGGGTCGCAAAGGGTCAGACACGACTGAGTGACTTCCCTTTCCCCAAAGAATGAACAGTCAGATCTGAAACCATTTAGGGGCTTCGGACTTCCCTGGTGGTCCAGTAGTTAAAAATCTGCCTGCCAAGGCAGGGGATGCGAGTTCAAATTCGATCCCCAGTCTGGGAAGATTCCACATGAAAGTAAGCAACTACGTCTGCCCGCCTCAAATACGGAGGACTTTTTAGCCCTAGAAGCTGAACTCATGATCCACAACAGAAGAAGCCACTGCAATGAAAAGCCGTTACAGAGCAAATAGAGCCCCTGCTCACCACAACCAGAAAAAAGCCCGTGAGCAGCAGTGTAGACCCAGTGCTGCTGCTGCTGCTAAGTCGCTCAGTCGTGTCCGACTCCTAGCGACCCCATGGACTGCAGCCTACCAGGCTCCTCCGTCCATGGGATTTTCCAGGCAAGAGGACTGGAGTGGGGTGCCATGACCCAGTGCAGTCACAAATAAATAAATGAAATTTTAAAGTGAAGAAGAATCTGGGAAGGCTAATTTTCAAATAGTTTTTATATTCATATTCAAGATTACCCAAGGTCAGAAAGTATTAACAACTGAACTAAAGTTCCTCTTTGTTTTCTAAAACAACATGATCCTAACATTAAAATAAATCACCGTTTGATCAATTAGATGAATAACCCACTGTGTATTTTAAGGGCAAGTGTGGATTTGTGTGTAAAACTTAAAAAAATTGAGGAAGGATGGGTATCAAATTATTAACAGTGGTTCACAGAGTGGGGCTGATGAGAGACGAGGAAAAAAATCTAGCTCACTGAAGGCAGAAGGAGATATTAGCAACACTTGTTTTATATCTTTTCAGGGCTCTGTTTATGGCTGAATTTTATTTTTTCACCGCTTTTAAGTTTCTATGTTGTAATACTTCTGTATTTACATTTTTAAAATTTGGAAAGAAAAGAGAATAACGCCTGCAAATAGAATCCTCAAAAACAAATATTGGTGTGCATCATCATAAGATAGTTCGAGCTTCCTGATAGCACAGTTGGTAAAGAATCCACCTGCAATGTAGGAGGATCCCGGTTCGATTCTTAGGTCAGGAAGATTCACTGCAGAAGGGATAGTCTACCCACTCCAGTATTATTGGGCTTCCCTTGTGGCTCAACTAGCAGAGAAACCACCTGCAGTGCAGGAGACCTGGGTTCGATTCCTGAGTTGGGAAGATCCCTTGGGGAAGGGAAAAGGCTATCTTTCCCTTCTGGTATTCTGGTGTGGAGAATTTCATGGACTGTATAGTCCATGGGGTTGCAAAGAGTCAGACATGAATGAGCAATTTTCACTTTCACTTTCATAAGCTAGTTCATAGTATCCACTGAGCACATCCATGTGCCAGGCATTGCTCTCGATGATACAAGCATTTGGTTTTCTCATCTTCCTAACTCCCTTATCAACCCTGATCAGGGAATGGAGTCTTTTTTTTTTTTTTTTAAGTACACAGTTTGTTTCATAGAAAACGGGTTCATTAAAATAATTATTATATAGATTATATACAATTACAGCTTTTCAAAAACGAAGGATATAATGAAATTGAATTGACATTCAAGTCATATTATAGATAATTCAGTTTCATCTCATGACTGAGATGCTGTTACAGGATCATAACAGCTTTGGGGGCCATACTGGCAATAACCATAATGAAAACAGCCTCCATGAGAGGAACCTGGTAACATTTAAAGTCAATTCTGATTAATCTCTATCACTCTGCCTCTCCCTCTGAAGCTACAAAAACACAGTTGAGGTAGCTTTCCTCACAGGGTCAGGGGGAGGCTGAACCATCTGATTGGAGAGCCCCTCATTGCAAATGGTTCTGTAAAAACAGAGACATGTGAGAAGAGCATCCTCCTGAGCAGACTATCTCACACAGTTTGGAATGAGATGCCTTGCATGTCAATTTCTCACAGGCACCATGTCTAGAAACTCATGGCTATCAAAGGGAAATACTCTGCAATCACACCTGGCACAGACAAAATTAGGAAGAATGAAACTCAGAATAATGGCCATTGATGATACCCACAACCTAATGTCCAGATTTATGAATATGATACATGCCAAAGGAGACTTAACTTTGCTAAGATTGAAGGCTGGAGGAGAAGGGGTTAACAGAAGATGAGATGGTTGGATGGCATTACCGACTTGATGGACATGAGTTTGAGAAGGCTCTGGGAGTTGGTGTTGGAAAGGGAAGCCTGGCGTGCTGCAGTCCATGGGGTCACAAAGAGTCGGACACGACTGAGGGACTGACCTGAACTGAACTGAACTGAGAAGTCATGGAAACAGATGTTCCCCTAGAGATCTGAATGGAACACAACCCTGCAGATAACCTGATTTTAGCCCCATGAGACCCTTGTCAGATTTCTAACCTAAAAAAGTTTAATAAGTCATAAATTTGTTTAATTTTTAACAGTAGTAAAAAGGAAATTAATACAGGGAGTAATTACTGAACTTTTGTCTAGACCTCTTTAAACAAAGAATAATATAAACTCTTTTTAAAAGAATTATATGGATTATTTTTAGCAAAAGAAAAATAATCACAAGTTAGATGAACAGTTGTTTATTATTAGTATTATTTTCCTCACAATATCTGCCTTCCAGAGTAATTGAAGTTCACTTTTATTATAGTTTAGGGTATGATCTTAATAGTTGGAGGATTCTATTTTAGTAAAATTGATCTGTTTGCAAGTTCAATAGCAACCATTAATATTGGCTGAGTGTTGGCTATGTTCCAGGTATAAGTTCTCGCAACCTGTAAGGCAAATACAACCTCATTAAGTTCTTACAACCTGTGAGGCAAATACAGTTGGGCCACTGGTAAAAATTGATTTAATGGATCATAAGCCGAAATTTAAGGGCTAAAACTTTAAAACTCTTAAAAGAAAACAGAAGTAAATTCCATGACTTTTAACCAAAATATGGCTTTTAGGTGTGACCAAAAGCATAAGCAACGAAAGAAAAAAGCGGACAAAATGCACTACATGAAAAGTAAAATTGGGGGCTGAAAACAATGCTATTAAGAAAGTGAAGAGGCAACCTGAAGAAGGGGGGAAATATTTGGAAACCATGTAGTGATTAGGGTCCATTATCTATAAGACAGAAAAAAACAAAAACTGAAGCTTAACAGTAAAAAGACAGTCCAGTTAAAAAACCGGCTTACGAATTTAAGGGCTTCCCTTGTGGCTCAGCTGGTAAGGATTCCGCCTGCAATGCAGGAGACCTGGTTTCAATCCCTGGGTTGGGAAGATCCCCTGGAGAAGGGAAAGGCTACCCACTCCAGGATTCTGGCCTGGAGAATTCCATGGACTGTATAGTCCATGATGTTACAAAGAGTTGGCAACGACTGAGAAGACTTCCACCAAGAATTTAAATACTCATTTCTTCAAAGATAAACAGTGGCCACTAAGCAGATAAGATGCTCAACATTATTACTCACTAAGGAACTGTGAATCAAACCTACAATGAAATACCACTTCACATCCGCTAGAGTGGCTTAAATTAAAAAGGCATAACAACAAGTTTTGGTGAGGATGTGAAGAAATTAAGACCTTCACGGGTCAGTCACTTTGAAAAACTGTCCTGTAGTTTTTCAAAAAGTTAAACACGGAATTACCCTATAACCTAGCAATTCCATTCCTAGGTATATACACAAGAGAAAAAACCCATATGGTATACAGAAGTTAAATTACATTGTAAACAGCTTTACTGAGACATAATTAATATACTATTCTGTTCTCCATATGTATTTATGAACTGCTCCCTAGTTTTAAATAAGGAAGCAATTTGAAAAACAATTTAAAACCACAAGCAGCCACAAGAGGGCGCTTTCTTCACAGCTTCAGACTCAGGAGAGTCTACACACTGTAGCTCAGTTGAGTCAGACTCTTTGCGACCCCATGGACTGTAGCCCGCCAGCCTCTGTCCATGGAGATTCTCCACCCAAGAATACTGCAGTGGATTGCCATGCCCTCCTCCGGGGATCTTCCCAACCCGGGGATTGAACCCAGGGCTCCCGCATTGCAGGCAGATTCTCTCCCATCTGAGCCACCAGGGAAGACCAATTTTACATTACCTGGATAATATTTACCAGTTTGGTCTCCTTCTCCAATTTTTGTTGGAGTTAATGCTGGAGTATATTTCATCCAACACATTTAAGCCAATAGTATGACCAGAGATGGTGACAGCTTTAGAAAATCATGACTTAAACACAGATCAAAAGTAAACGTTTAACATTAACCCCTGTCAGAGAAACTATGGATGACATTGTGTCTCATTCTTTTTTTCCCTTCTAGCTGTAAACACATTATACAAAGTTATTTATTTAGCATAAAATAAAAAACTCATTACAAGAAATGAAACATGTTATAAATACTTGGTCTCCAGTTCTTTGTTATTTATTTCCGTCGGAACAATGCCTGGTATAAGTGGCCCTCAATAAATATTCATTAAATGAATCAGAGAAACGAATGACTGAGTGAAATCCACAGTTCTTAAATTTATAAGAAAAAAAAAAGTTTTACCTATGCCTTGGAAACCAGATCAAAATATTTCCCTTGGCCCATACCAAAAATGAATAAAACATTACAGTTATTTCACTGAATAAGTATCTATAGAGACATTCTGTGGTGTTAAATATAATTTCTTTGGCCAAGGAATCCTTTAATACTGACTGCCATCTCTCTCTCAATGCATTGTCTCTCGTCTTCCTATTTAAAGTTCCTCAATCAATGTACCTCTCAATAAACCACAAGCACAAAACATTTCATTAGAAGTCATACTCCTATCCATCCCTCTCATTATTTCAAACAGTTTGACATCAGAATAGCATCTAAAGCAATAATAATACTGGCCCTATTTCCTACCCAGAAGCCAGGTTTAGTTGCAAAAATTGTATTACTCCCTAGCTCAACCACAAAAAAATTAGGCATGATTTTTTAGACTGCTTTTTCATTTGGGATTAACAAATGGGTAGAGGATGAGCTGCTGCAGACCCAGACACTGGTCATCTTTAAGGCACCTTGAATTCGTCAGGCACTGAACTCTCATAGCAACACACTTTGCAAGAAACTGGATCACCTAACGATAAACTCAACTTGAAAAGTCTTCCTCTGCCATTTTTTAGTGAAGTGTGTACTGTCAAAACAAAGATGTTATGTTTAGCCAGTTCTAGACAGCCCAGAAACTTTAAATAGAACGTCAAAACACATTGTACTTGAGCGACAAGGAAACAAACTCTCACACATCATTCATTTATATACCCAAAAATTACTCCATGTAACTCGGGGCTATATTAGGTGCTTGGAGACATAACAGCAAAAAGGGCCAAAAAGGGTACATTCCCTGCCCTCTGGAAGCACAGAGCCTAGTAGAGTGATGAACAAATATAAACTGGTGCTAACCAAAGAGACAGGAATGTCAGGGGTAGGCAGGTGGTGTATGGGAACACAGAGGTTGAACACCTAATTTAACTTTGGGTGTTTACTAATAACTATATCTGGATGTGATAATATGGCTGAAATTTAAGAGAAGAATCTAACCACTGACATAAAATATAGCCCAGGCAGGAAAATAAAAAGCCCGTACAAAAACTTGGGAGCAGAATAGCTTAGCAAGTTCATGAAATAACAGGGTTTAATATAGTTGAAACCAACTGTGGAACAGAGGCTGACAAGGGTGAAGGAGGTAAAGAGGAGCCAGTCACAAAAAAAAAAATTTATTTAGGCAGATCCTACGGGAGCCATGGCTACAATGCCGGCACGTCTGGAAGCTGCACTGTTCCTTTCCTCAAATTTTCTAGACTCTTCTAAATTTCTTTGAGGTCAAACCAAAAACCTTACAAAGTAATTAACTCACCTTGTCACTCAACTTTCAAAAGAAAGTTTTGAAAAGCCAAGTGGGCAGGACTCACAAATCACATGTATGCTAAAAGCACTTTAAAGTTTTAGCCTAGCAATCTCACCACCATCCCACAAAGTAGGGGGTCTCATTCCAATCCTACAAATAGCACTACTGAGGTTCAAAAAGGAGAATAGGCTAGCTATGGTCATGAACTCAGGAATAAGATTGATACTGGGACCCCAAACCTGGCCTCTCCTATTCCAATTATCTTCTTTTTTGCTACCAAAACAGCCGACTCCCCCTGGAAACAAGTTGTTAGTGTGTACATAAGTTATGACCACTCTTCCCTAAGCTTTTTTTGATAATTTATTTCAAATGTCTATTTCAGGAAGCTTCTTTTCCAGTGTGTTCGGCCTAAATTCACTTCTCACAGGCCCTACTGGCAGCAGTGTCACTGAGGTCCGTGGACTGCTAAGAAAAATCAGCAAGTTCAGCTTGCACTTAAGACACTCTGCTGTAATAAAATCTCTGTATTGCTACTCACACCAAACAGAAGCATCTCAGAAAGTAAATCAATATTCAAAGAAATGGGGCATCCTCAAAGAAAAATAATATTAGTCTAAGATGCCTTCTCCAATTATGCGTGGAATTTTCTCAGTGAGACTAAAAGGATAATTTAGAAGATTTTATTGATTTCTCAAGCACAAAACTCACAAAACAAACTAACAAAAATTTTAAGAAACAAAACAAAAAGATCAAGAACATCTCCTCTACTGGGAAGGGAAAAAGCAAGCATGTGGACTAGGCAACGCACTATGGCACTCCTCTCTCCTCCCCATTCTCAAAGGATACTTAATCCTCCTGGGTCCAGAACTCCTGCAGGTGGTAACAGAGGCCTTGGAAATTCCTTCTGTGGGAGACAAGAGATTGACCCAGATGCTGAAACCCCAACTACAGCCTATAGTCACAAGTCATAGAACATTCTGCTTAGCTCCAAGTCTTCTCGATTCTGCAAATTATTGGGTATCATTTAATCCTTCATCCAACCTTGAGAGGTTTTAATGAGACCCATTTTACACTTTGAGGCAGATGATTATCAAAAAGGCTGAGAAATTTAAACTCAGCCACTCGGTATAAGGAAAAATCAGAAACCAAGCTCAAATCTCTGAGCCCTAAGTTAGGGAGCCACATCTGTCTTTTTGAATAATATGTATCTCCATGCTCAAATCTCTCAAGCCATATAGAAAATCTTTTTCATATACGGTCCAAGAAAGTACCCTCTGGGCTCAGTAAACATTAAATGATGGGACAGAAACACCTCAAGAGGTTGCTTTTGTGAATGCCTCACTCCTTCCGGGCCCTAATGTTGCCATTGGGGACTCAAAATTGGTGAGAATTATGTAAAATTTATGGAGCAAATTTCAAATGGAAAAAAAATCACAAGGCTTGCTTTTATAAAGTCCTTCAACTGTATGCAATCTCAATAATTTCATCAAAAGTTCCTGTGTTCTTTTTTTTTCCCCCACAAAAAGGAAGCATCTTGAACACAAAAATCTTCAATTCCTCAAAATCATGTCTTGCCCAGAGCACTCAAAACAAAAACCATTATTAAATGCATAATCATATATCATTATAAATGTAATAAATAGCCTTACTTTCATTTCAAAACTTGCATATCATTCTTTTTAAAAATCAAAGAAGTATTTGGGGGGGGGGGGGGAGGCTATGGTTTTTCCTGTGGTCATGTATGGATGTGAGAGTTGGACTGTAAGAAGGCTGAGCGCCGAAGAATTGATGCTTTTGAACTGTGGTGTTGGAGAAGACTCTCGAGAGTCCTTTGGACTGCAAGGAGATCCAACCAGTCCATTCTGAAGGAGATCACAGCCCTGGGATTTCTTTGGAAGGAATGATGCTAAAGCTGAAACTCCAGTACTTTGGCTACCTCATCCGAAGAGTTGACTCATTGGAAAAGACTCTGATGCTGGGAGGGATTGGGGGCAGGAGGAGAAGGGGACGACTGAGGATGAGATGGCTGGATGGCATCACGGACTGGATGGACGTGAGTCTGAGTGAACTCCGGGAGATGGTGATGGACAGGGAGGCCTGGCGTGCTGCGATTCATGGGGTCGCAAAGAGTCTGACACGACTGAGCGACTGAACAACTGAACTGAACTGATACTGTATTGGTGTTTTTCTTTCTGACTTATTCACTCTGTATGATAGGCTCCAGTTTCACCCACCTCATTAGAACTGATTTAAATGCATTCTTTTCAATAGTTGAGTAATATTCCATTGTGTATATGTACCACAGCTTTCTTATCCATTCATCTGCCCATGGACACCTAGGTTTCTTCCATGTCCTGGATATTGTAAACAGTGCTGCAATGAACATTGGGGTACACGTGTCTCTCTTTCAATTCTGGTTTCCTCGGTGTGTATGCCCAGCAGTGGGATTGCTGGGTCATATGGCAGTTCTATTTCCAGTATTATAAGGAAATCTCCACACTGTTCTCCATAGAGGCTATACTAATTTGCATTCCCACCAACAGTTCAAGAAGGTTCCCTTTTCTCCACACCCTCTCCAGTATTTATTGCTTGTAGACTTTTGGATAGCAGCCATTCTGACGAGTGTGAGATGGTACCTCATTGCGGTTTTGATTTGCATTTCTCTAATAATGAGTGATGTTGAGCATCTTTTCATGTGTTTGTTAGCTGTCTGTATATCTTCTTTGGAGAAATGTCTGTTTAGTTCTTTGGCTCATTTTTTGATTGGATTGTTTATTTTTCTGGCCATTCCAGTATTCCTGTCTGGAGAATTCCATGAACAGAGGAGCCTCATGGGCTATAGTTCATGGGGTCACAAAGAACTGGACACCACTGAGTGACTAATTGCACTTTTCACCTTAATATGTATAAGAAAGTAACAGATGGTAAGTATTTCATGCACTGCAGGATATACATTCTCTACTCTAACCTCTCAAGTCTGCTGTTGTATTGGAAGAGCAACCTTAGACTACACAGAAACGAATGAGAATGATTGTGTTCCATCAAAATCTTACTTATAGGGACTTCCTTTCTGGTCCAGGGGTTACACACTGCAGGGAGCATGGGTTCAATTCCTGGTCAGGGAACTAAGATCCTGCACACCAAATGGTGGAAAAAAAAAAAAAACATTGCTTACAAAACAGATCAGAGGGCAGATTTTGGTCTGAGGGCCACAGTTTGAAGATCTTTGCCCTAGCTATTACCAACAGATTTTCAAGAATTTTTTATTCTCCCTTCGACTTTTCAGGGTGTGATCTTGAAGTGAATCTAATCATACTTCTTCTCTCTTTTTTTTAATAGCACTTGCTATTTATCTAGAAAACTTTGGCTATGCCTCAGGAGTCATGATTACTTGTTGTACATTGAATCTTGAGTTATAACTATTTGCTGGCAGTTTTTTAACTGTAAGGAAAAATGATTAAAAGCCTCATTCTCTGAGACAGAAAGCAAGCCTAATTAGCATGGACAATACAAGCCATTACCCAGCTTCAGTGGGCTCTCAAGTTTTCAAAAGAATTAAGTGGAGACAGATAAACACTGTAGCACCATCAACAGGGAAGAAGCTTCTGAGGAAGCTTTAATGGAGTCATGATGCCTTGAGAGAGTCTAGGACTAACTGTATTATTCTGGAAAAGCTTTTTAATTACTGCGATATAAGTTTCTTCTTCTGATGAAATAGATTTGAAGTAGAAAAACAAAACAAAAACCTATTTTCTATAAATATTAGCATTTTAACCAATATTAATAATCAAAACCTTAGAAGAGTCCAAAACAGAGACATGGGAAAAAAGATACAAAATTGATTCAGCATATTGGAAAAGCATGTTATGATTACAGAGCTATGAGTAAGTACATCCTTGGATTAGATAAACCTGGAAATGTTAGTATATGGGCAGTACAGCTCTTGACAGGGATATAACTTGCCTGAATTGCTAGAGTGAAGTCATTCAGTCGTGTCCGACTCTTTGCGACCTCATGGACTGTAGCCTACCAGGCTCCTCTGTCCACGGGATTCTCCAGGCAATAGTACTGGAGTGGATTGCCATTCCCTTCTCCAACGACCCAGGGATCGAACCTTGGTCTTCTGCATTGTAGACAGACGCTTTACCCTCTGAGCCACCAGGGAAGTCCTTGAATTGCTAGAACATACCTTTAATTCTTCCTTTTAAAAACACAGCCACAGGTGCTTTGAACAATAACCTCCCCGCCCTTCCTTCCTTCTTCCTCACAGGAAACGGAGTCATCAGAGCCCAGAGAGCTGACGTCATTCTGAACATTAAAGACGTCACCTTTAGGTTTCAAAGAAAGACATCAGTGGTAGGACTCCCATCAAGAGGAGCGTAGAGCTGCTACAGCTCTTATGTCTCTACAGCGGCTTCAGAAAAATGCCTTGAGTTTCGTTAAGCTCAACATTCAGGAAGATTGCAATCAAAATAAATGGTCCCAAGATCTAAGGCAATCTTCAGTGAGAACCTCATTGTGAACTGAGGTTTCTTTTAATTAAAACACTTACAGAAATGCTACAGCCATATTAAAGACTGATTCACAAATCAGACAACTGTAGTTTTAATGTGCGGCTCAGCAGTAAAGAATCTGCTTGCAATGCAGAAGACATGGATTCGATCCCCGGATTGGGAAGATCCCTTAGAGGAGGAAATGGCAACCCACTACAGCATTCTTGCTGAGAGAATCCTGTGGACAGAGGAGCCTGGTAGGCTACAGTTCATAGGGTCACAAAGCGTTGGAAAGGACTAAGCATAATAAAATCCATATTTAAATATTTTTAAAGTATATTCTTTTGATCCGTGTTTAAAAAAATCTTTGGAAATGCTGTAGCATTTTGTACATTCTTTTCCAGATGAGTAAGTGGACCCAAAGAACACTTCAATATTCTTCAGTTGAAAAGATGCCTAGTAGTTTAAAAAGTGAGCATATTATTTGAACAAACAGCTAACATAATGCTCAAAAATAGTTTTATAATGTGTTTCCAGATTTTTTTGATACCATGAATGTTCAAGCTACATAATTCCAGGTCAAGCATTTACTAGTTGTACCATCTTTAAGGATGTTACTTCCTTTCCCAAAACCTCTGTTTTTTGTTTTGGAAATGGAGATCTTAATAATCTTGCCCCCATACTGGGCTCTAAGGAAGAGAGATGACTCAATGCATGTAAAGTATTTAGGAAAATACCTGGCAGATAGCAAGCCCTTAGTAAGTGCTAATCATCATCATCACCACCATCATCTTTTTCTTCATCAATTTTTGGTCCTCTCATTTAAAGGTGCCATAAAAGTTAAATGTACAAGTAGATAAAAATTGGGGGGGGGTTGCATTAACTATGAAAAACAGTCAACCGTCCATTACTTAGTTTATTTAACATTGAAAAACAGCCTTTAGTAATTCTGAATTTCTCTCTTATCCCCAGGAGGAAATAAGAGGGATCTTTAGAGAAGGCCAGACATGAGGGTCAGTGGGACCAATTCAACACTATCACAGTCTCCTGATCATCCACCAGACAGCCCAGAAAACAGGAGCTCTGTGAGCAAATCATGAACTGCTTCAAATGTGTGAAATGTATTCACTGAAAGAGGTAACACCCACCATGAGACATATTTTTAAATAAGCAAGAAAAAATCACCATACAAGAAACTGGCAAAATTGGCATTTCTGGGAAAGAGAAATAAAAACTGAAAAAATAAAAATGTGTCCATTGCTATGGTTTTCAAGCACTTCAATATGCTTATATTCTACCAGAAATTCCACAGCATATATACTTCCTTTGCCTTAAAATGAGGCTATTTGTTACATAGTTTTTAAGTTTTTCTTGAAGGCAAGAGGGTGGGATGAACCGAGTACAAGCAATTTTCTCTGCAAGTTCTTACTTAACTCTCCTTCTCAGTCACCTTACGTTTCTTTGCAAACTGCCAAGCAACACTGGTTTCTATTTTAGATGTTTATGAAAATGAGAGATAAAGAACAACTCTGGGTAACATTCTTTAGGGCTCACACCATGGTGCTAAAATTTCCAGAATGTTCATTTTAGAAATGGCAAGGGACAACCACAGTCAGGAGGGGGAGGGAATACAGATTTCCTAAACAGCAGGTGTTTAGCTTCCAGTTATACAAAACACTGATGGAGTCAATAACAACAGCTTGAGTATTTCCAGATCTAATACTATATATTCAAAGGATGAGTTTAAAGAAAAAAAAAAAACTGGAAGCTCTGAAGTGATAAAAGCACCAATGTCTTGAGATCAGATGCAAAGTCATAACATTATAGAAAAATGACAGACCCCTTAGACTTTAGATTCCATCAAGATGACTGCAAACTCTGTACTTGAGCAACTTCACTGAAGTGCCATCTTAGACAAACTTGGCCTGAAAAAAGTTTCACATTATCAAAGTCTGAGGAAGATCTCTAAAAATCTGAGTAACCATCATCCTGGAACCCTGCCTCACTTTCCAGCAACTTGCCCACCCACTGCTTGTCCAGCACTCCAACTCAGTGGCTCCAATTTTTCCAACAATGTAGACAGGTTATAAACTTCAGTGGAATGACTAAGTATTCAGTTATTAATATGTTGGTTAAGAAAATACATATTTAAAAAACCATTAAGAAATTCACCAAGGGAGGAAGAATAAATTGCAAGATTGGGATTGACACATACATGTTGCTAGATATAAAATTGATAACTAAAAAGGACCTACTGTTATAGCACAGGGAACTCTAGTTAATACCCTGTACTGGCGTGCTGCGACTCATGGGGTCGCAAAGAGTCGGACACGACTGAGTGACTGAACTGAACTGAACTGAACTGAATGGCCTATATAGGGAAAGAATCAAAATAAGGGTTAATATATGTATGTGTATAACAGTTTCACTTTGCTGTACACGTGAAACTAACACAACTTTGTAAATCAACTATACCCCCAACAAAAACGTTTTTAAAAACCAAGAGAGTTTCTATTTTGTTAATCCCCTAAGTATCTGCATTCACTTAAAGACAAGTCATTCCACTGATATTTGAGACCCTATTATGTGCTAGACACTGTTCACAGAACTTGAGACACAAATTTTGCCCCTCAAAACTTCTCATTCCTTCTCTCCCTCCTTCCTAGACCTCTCTGTCTCAAAAGAGGTCTGAAGAAAATGGCTTCTTCTGACAGAAGAATTCTGAATTTTATTTGGTTGAGGGAAGGAGATAAGAGAAAGAGATGGAGGCAATTTTTCCTTTATATTTGGTGTTTTGATTTTTGACTACGTGGATGTATCCATGAATTAGTCATGAAACTAAACATAAAGGGAGGAGTAAAATAATTATCTCTATGTAAGAGATAGCTTCCCTTGTAGCTCAGTCGGTAAGGAATCTGCCTGCACTGCAGGAGACCTGGGTTCGATCCCTGGGTTGGGAAGATCCCCTGGAGAAGGAAATGGCAACCCACTCCAGTATCCTTGCCTGGAAAATCTCATGGACAGAGGAGCCTGGTGGACTGCAGTCCATGGGGTCGCAAAGAGTCAGGCATGACTGAGTGACCAACACTAACACTAAGAGATACCTAGAAACATTAAACAGTCCTTTGCAACTACCTTAAGCCCTCCTCACCCTTGCCATCCTCAGCATACAAGACTACCCAGCTCTACACTGCATGTTACAATGAGAAACCAGTGGCTCTCCCCACTTGTTCACATCAGTGAGAATTAGTAAACTGACCACACTCAAGCAAGAATCATCTTCCTTTTGTTGGTCCTTGTAAACCCCATCACGTACACAGTGACTGGCACACAACCAACACTGAATTGTGTAATTATCAAACGGCTTGCTGAAAGAATAAGTGAATGAAGAAGCTCCAATGTCATGTCTTAAGGACTGAATGCTGATCATTTTTTCCTTCCTTGGTGACTTCAACACAGTATCCAAGACTTCCCTCAAAGGATCACTCCTAAGTGTCTATATTTTGTTGACAGCTAGCTTGACTCGCTGGGTTTCCCTGGAAGCGCAGATGGTAAAGAATCCGCCTGCAATTCAGGTTTGATTTCTGAGTCAGGAAGATCCCTGGAGAAGAGTTTGGCTACCCACTCCAGTATTCTTGGGCTACCCTGGTGGCTCAAAGGTAAAGAATCAGCCTGCAATGCAGGATACCTGGGTTCAATCCATGGGTCGTGAAGATCCCCTGGAGGAGGGCATGGCAAAGCACTCCACTGTTCTTGCCTGGAGAATCTCCATGGACAGAGGAGCCTGACAGGCTCCAGTTCATGGGGTCACAAAGAGTTGGACACTACTAAGCACAGCGCAGCTTAGCTGCTGTGAGGAACACAAATTTTGAGCCTGTATCCACGAAACGAACAAGCAGATAAAGAGAGAGACAACATTTTAAACAATCCCAACAGACCCCCTCAGTAGGTCCTCCTTTTATGTTTTCAGTAACGTCTTCCTCCACTTTTTGTTTATTTGCTTTCTGCTACTTGGAAAGTGAAACAGGTTTTGAATAAGACAACGATTAAACAAGCTGATTTTTTTTCCTTTTGTATTAGAGAAAATATCTCTAATCTAGCAGTGATACAGACCAAAAATAGTATGAGGAATCTGGTGAAAATTTAACACTGTTGGGATCTAAACTACATATGTGATACTATAAAGGGTATTCTGCAAATAAGAATGCATTAAACATTTCTATTTGTAAATTACCTTCATTCTCAATAGTCGATGCTTAAGTAATTTTCTATTCACGTGCTTGTTGACTAAAAATAAAAGATACACTAAGGAAATATTCAGAGGTGACACAATATGTCCCCTCAAACTTCTCATCTTAAAATTGTTCCCTTTGTGAAACCTTATTCCACCCATCGCTTGAATGTTCGAAGGTAAAGTATTTTGTTAAATAAACTTTGCTAAGGACAAAATACCTCATACCTTCTTTCACACAGGAATGATAACATGAAGGCCTCAAAAATTTTTTTAAAGAAGGTCCATAAAAACAACTTAAATCTTTAAGATAATGATGATAACATGAGTCCAGCAAGAACTGTTTAAGGAATCTCTAAATTCCACTCTCGGTCTATCCCTGGGACAACTCCAAGCACATTCAAGTCCCATTTTTAACCTTCAAGAAGTCTGAAGAACAAACATTTGTCTTAGCAATGTAGAAACCCAGAGAAGGATCACACCATTAGCTCCTTGACACAGCCTGGCACAGACTTTGCTTGGCGCAAAATACAAGCAAGGCAGAAAGTTCCAAAGAATTCATCATGCTGCAAAACAGAGCATTTTTCAGATGGCTTAGCAAAAGAGAAACAGTAATTCCAGAATATCAAAACAGAAGAAAGATTTCCAGATGACATCACTGACTGCTATGGACAATTTATTTACATCAGAGTTTCTTAACCTCAACACTCTTGGCCCTTGGAACTAGACAATTATTTTTTATAGGAGACTGTGCATTGCAGGATGCTTAATAGCATATCAAGTTTCTGCCCACTAGATGCCAGTAGTACACACCCAAGTCACAACAACCAAAAAAAAAAAAAATCTCCAGACATTCCCAATATCTCCCGGGGGATGAAACAGCCCTTGGGTGAGAAACACTAAGAAACAACAATGACACAGATGATGACAATGATGATGATGAAGATAGTAAAAAAGCTGTAATAATAATAAATCAAAACAATTTCAACTTAGTATTCTACATCAGATATTGTCCTGCTGCTGCTGCTGCTGCTGCTAAGTCGCTTCAGTCGTGTCCGACTCTGTGCGACCCCATAGACAGGAGCCCAACAGGCTCCCCTGTCCCTGGGATTCTCCAGGCAAGAACACTGGAGTGGGTTGCCATTTCCTTCTCCATTGTGTGAAAGCGAAAAGTGAAGTGAAGTCGCCCAGTCGCATCCGACTTCCAGCGACCCCATGGACTGCAGCCTACCAGGCTCCTCCATCCATGGGATTTTCTAGGCAAGAGTACTGGAGTGGCTTGCTATTGCCTTCTCCGAGATATTGTCCTAGGGACTTTATATATACTTTATCCTATAAAACAACCCTATGAGATAGGTACTACAATTTTCCACATATTATAGATAAAGGAACTGAAGCTTTAAAAAGTTAAGTGCCTTATTCAAAGTCATACAATTATTAAGGGGGTGACAAGGGTTCAATTTCTAAATCACGCTACATACTGCCATCTCCCCAAGGAGAATCATCAGTGTATTTTTGAACGCAACACTAAACAGGCTGTTGCAGGGAGAGGTGAATGTATAATGTGGTACCCAAAGAATACAACAGACTTCGTGGAGAGGCAGGTGAAGCAGGGCATCGCTGGCCAGGAAACCCCTGGGAGGCTGCTATTAATAACATACGCTTTACATACAATCTTGATCATCCTCAGAGCAACCCCTCAAGATAGACAGTAGCATTCCTATGTTACAGGTAAAAACAAAAAGAAAAGAAAAAAAAAAACTACATCCAGAGAGACATGAATAAATAATTCAAGGTCTCATAACTGACTTTCTGAATAGAGCCAAGACTTAAAATGAGATTGTTCTGACAACTGAGCTTCAACTGCTAGGGATACAATGATTTTATGGGTTGAGAAAGAATAATAATATAAACAGCACACATACCATGGGCAGTAACTGACGCAGGTGAAATCCCCTTGGGTCCCACTTTGTGGTGAGATCTTGTGAAGACCAACAGAACTCACTCATGATCCAACCACCTCACAAACTGGGGACTGTTCCGGTATCCTGTCCCTCTGGACCACCTCAGGCTCCATTTAGGTACTGGCTTTTTAGATTTTATTTTAAGTAGAACCAGATATTTTGTTTTTTCTCTAAGTGAAATTTCCCTTTACCAGGATATTAACTTCACAGTTGAAGGTCAGCTGGGACATGTGAGGTCCATGAGCAATATGTCTGGCGGATAATCCAAAAGGGGAGCAAAGACACAAAGGGAGATTTATGGTGGGAAAACGAGAGCAACACTCAAGGAGAAATAATCTACAGTACAGATATTTAATCTGAGAGAAATATTTGGATATTGGGAATAACACAGGAGAATTGAGGCCATGATTATGGTTTAGAAGGGCCTGAAGGTGAAGGTGAAGTCGCTCAGTCGTGTCCGACTCTTTGCGACCCCGTGGACTGTAACCTACTAGGCTTCTCTGTCCATGGGATTCTCCAGGCAAGAATACTGGAGTGGATTGCCATTTCCTTCTCCAGGGGATCTTCCCGACCCAGGGATCGAACCCGGGTCTCCCGCATCAGAGGCAGACGCTTTAATTGTTATTAACTGAGAGACTATTCTACCTACACACACCAGTGTAAAAGCACTGTATGAGGTTTCACAGAGCTCTCCCATCACAGACAGTGATGAGATGATCTAAAAGCTAGGATAATTGACAACACTGGGATCCTACGCTTGTTTCTGGATGCTTCACCAGCTCACATGTGGAAGACAAATTTAAATGTAAGGCCATTACAATATAGCAACAACTGTCACCGTTTCCAAAGGGAAGTTAAATAAGTAGGTTACAGAATTTTATATAATTTTTCAGGATCACAGAAGTTCAGTTCTCAGATGTCATCCATCTTAAGTCCTTTTGCAATAGGGAAAGGAGAGCTTATGCAAGCCAGAAACTGGAGGCATTAAAGGTGGTGGAGAAGCGACAACTATGGAGTGGGAAAGGACAACTTGCATTAGGGGTCTTTCAGGAGCACCTTGCACTGGGCTGTTCACTGTGTTCTAACACTATGGAGGTTCAGTTCCACCACCATGCAAAAATCCTAAACAATTTAAAAAAAAAAAAAAAAAGAACACCTTTCAGTTATGACGGAAAACCCAACTGAAGCTGAAGACGGGACACTCTCACCTATTGACATAGTCACATGCCCAGCCCTGGAGCCTGGAAGCCCAGGAAGAGGTTAATGCAGGAGAAAAGGGTGGGAGGCCCAGTGGGAGGTGGTATCCAGTTATCAAGAAAAAGGGAATGGAGATGACGCAGGCGAAAACATATACTGCACATTCCAATCATGTATCATGTACATGTAACGGTAAAGACTGCACAGCTATTCCTTCTAGAAAAACTCACAGTCTTTCAAACTCATTTATGTTCCTTTCCTCTCTACTCCGCTACTACACATCCCCAATTTGACTGCCCCTCCCTAACTGTCCTCCTACTTCTGTGTGCTCGTCTGAGTTCCCCTCCTGATCCCCCACTCAACACACACAAACTTCTCTCCATTATCTGCCACTTTTCTCCATTTCACGATCTCCACTTATTCCAAGTATCTTATAATTTAATCTACAGCACAAACATGAGCCAGTATAAGAATTAATTCACCAAAAGGTGCTGTCATCTTCCTCTTTGCCTGTAATGTCCCTTTACATAAAGTTATTTTAATTTGAAGGCATGCATGCTAATGGTGGAATTTCAGATACTGCGACACTTCTGGGGAGACCAAGAAGACCTTTCTTCCAAATGGGTTTCAAATCATGCCACAGAGATAGAAAAGTCACAGAGATAGCCCCCAGGAGGCCTCTCTCTTTATCCAGTTTCTGCTCCATCCACCTAAAAGGATATGCATGGCCAGTAATGTCTTTACCCAGAAAAGTAATACTTCCAAAAGGTTATTTCAAAACAGACTGTTAAATGAAACATGAGTAATTCCATTAGTGTTGATTACGAACACAAGGCAGAAACTACTCCAGACAAGAAAATAGTAACCACAACAACAAATGGAAAATGAGTTCCAATTTGGCTCCCTGGAGAGAACTGAATGAACGGATGGGTATTTCCCTTCTCTAATTTCTGAAGATCCAGCAAAGGTTCCCTGTCTGTCAGTGATGCTAAGAGGTCAGTCACAGGGAAGATGACGGCAGGCCTCTGTTGGATATCTTGTGCTTCTCAGTCAGCCAAAGGGGCACAGACCAGTATCAACATATGGCAACGAATAGGTTTCTACATTTCCACAAAATACAGGCAATACAAGCTCAAATCTCGTTCCCCTGCTACTTACACAACATACATATGTACAAAAACACATAACGATGCAGTTAATCTAACTGCAGAATGACTCACAAATAATGTTATTACCAGAAGGACATGTTTGCCTTCTTAGTAATTTCATTAAATATTTGCTAAAGGTATTTTGGGGGAGGAGCAGATAGATTTTCTTTTTTTTTTTTTTAATGGCAACCTTGAGATCTGTCTTCCAGTTTCAACGGTATCCCCTGTTCAGCAACTTTCTCAACTCACACCTCTGAATGTGGGGAAAAGACACCCCATGTGTCCAGATGCTTTAGATGAAACAAAAACATCTAGCCTCCAGACCTTGCTCTGACACACCTCACTCAGCCTGGGATGGTCAGCAGTTTTCCCTACTTTCTTTCCTCGCTCCTGAGAAATTTAGACGCTGCATTTACTGTGGCCCCACAGTTCTCTGTACCTCTCACTCCCAGATGTATTTGTTTGTTCTCATATCCATCATATATTCCAAAATGCACTAGAAACCATGCAGAGTTGTTAGAAAATGAAAACTCATCATCCACCAGGTCCTCATGACCCAGGATCAGGTTCACCAATCTGCCTCACTCATTAGGACCCAGCCAAGACTGTCTTTCCCTCTATCTGGAGGAGTCTTTGCCCAATTCTTCCCATTCCTCCAGTCTCAAGCCTATGCATCTTTTTCATGACTTGAAATTAATGGTATGGAAACAGCCCTATTTCATCCTCAGTTCCACAAACTCTCATTTACAGCAACCTATTTATGTGCTTCAAAGCACCAACATCCCTTTGATATTGCACTTCTTTTGTTATGTATATACGTGTTCAGTCTCTCTCCCCATTCTCCCATGCAAGGCCGCATATTTCAGGAGGCTTCTAGCAGTACCTTCACTACCTTGTAAGTTCCTGACCTAGTATAACACTTAATACATATTTCTTGGCATAATTAATCCATTGGTTTTAAACAAAAGACGACTAATTTAATGAATTGCTACATATTAAGTCAGTCAGCTAGAAATATAACAAAATACTGGGTGGCTTACACATCAGAAATTTTGTTCTCAGAGTTAATAAATTTTGGAAGTGGAAGATTCAGGCACCAACTGATTTGGTTCCTGGGGAGAGCTCTTCTCCCAGCTTCCAAATGGGCCACATTCTCACTCTCTTTTCACATGGTGACAAAATGGAGCTGGTCTGTTTATCTTCTTATAAGGACATTATTCCCATCAAGGGGGCTACAAGGTCATGACCTCACCAAAATCTAATTACTTCCCAAAGACACCACCTCCAATATCATCATGTTAGGAAGTAGGGCATCAACATATGAATTTGGAGGGGATGGAAACATTCAGTCCATAACACATATGGAAGAAGGAAAGAATGATTTTTTGCTTACTTCATCACAGACTTTTAGCTTCTGTAAGTTAACAGTAGAAAATATTCTATAATACCAAAGCAAGTACACAGAAAGCAAAAAGTTGGCATACATACTTCATTATTTATCTGAATGTAGTTTCACAGAAAAAATTCTTTGCATCTTGGCCCCTCAATATTTATAGAACATGTTTCTGTTATGATAACTTTCCGTCGGTCTTATAATTCAGACAGTACTGACATGAACAAACAATGAAGACTACAGCTGCTAACATTTCCTGGTTAGAGTGTAGGAGATTAGTGTCTGAATCCTGGATAGCTTTTTTCTTATTATATTGGACATCTTTTGGATTGTCTGCCAAGCCCAGAAGCCAATCATCTTCTTGGGAAGCTTCTTGCCAGATCTCCAAGGGAGCCCCAAGCAGCCATGTTTGGACAGGGAATCCAGGCTGCACTCATTGGCCAAGAGCAGTCACATGACCCAGGCTTGGCAAAGCAGAATCTAACTTTCCAGGGAAATTGGAACTGTGAATGAGAGCCAGCCAGCCAGTCTCCGTGGGTGGCTGGAATTGTAGAAGCAGCTAGGGGTTATTCATGTTTTCTTCAGTGAGAAAGCTGCTCAGCAGAAGAATGCAGGATGCAGCAAAAACTAAAAAGCAGAGGCAAGAGAGTCAGAGAATGTCCCAATAGTTTCTCAGGTCCAGAAGACTGCCCATTCCCAAGTACCAGCTCACTTGTGACCGTGAACACCATGAAACACCCTGGTATAACAGACACCCTCCTTTTCTTCTTTTACTTGAGCTACTTTTATTGCTAGCTAACTGAATACAACCCAATATGTATATTTACATACCCTAAGAAAATGAAAACCTTTTGTGTATTTATATACATATGCATGGGAACATGCATACAACAGGCTATGAATATGAAACTTTTTCTTTTTCTGCAAACTCCCACAAAAACTCCAAATCTCACAATCTCTAAATTAACTCAGCATGAAACTGTTTGCTTTTTTGCTTTATGAAGCTCAAAGAACAAACCATCTAAATAGTTTTCAGAAAACATATTTTCCTAGACAAATGAGAAATTTTTTAAGTAGAGAGGGAAAATAAGAATGCCCCACCAAGTTGGACACTCGTGGCATTTCTGACTCAGCGTAGGTGCAACATAAAAGCTGCCACAAAGTGAGTGTTCTAGGAATGTTAATGGCTGTTATGGTTGCTATTATTAATTATCTGTTTCTGACCCAGTGCTCCCCAGTAGGATGTGTGAGATGGGGGCACACTTTTGCTGTCATAACTGTAAAAACATCTTTTCCTAGCAAGGATTGAATAAAATTACGGGATAATTAAAAGACTCAGCAATGACACTTGGCATGCTATCTTTTAAAGGAATTCTAGATGACTTAAAATTAATGACACAAAATGACTAGTTTAAATTGGCTTACATTCTTTAAAAGAAAATATATAAATGTACTTCTAACTTGCTCTTTAACTTTATCTAGATAAGGCAATTAAGATAAAATTCATCTTTAAGATGGTGATGAAATTTAATTAAGATGATAGAAAAGTTTTTGCTTCAGTATCTGGTACACAAGAGTCCACAATAGAAACCTTTTTGCTATATGTCAGCCTAAAGCTTAGAAGTTTACTTTGCCAGTGTTCAACCTTCACTTTCCATTAATGTAGCAATTAAAACCATCAGCAGCTCAGTCCTTCTAGAAGGCACCCATAAAACCAAGTCTTTTCTTTTTCTGGTTGTGGAAAGATATTTTATTTCTGTGAAATTTGAATAGAATGCAAACTATCTTCAATAAAAATGCCTAACTAATAAATATAATCTCTTACGATTATACAGTAGAAGTGACAAATAGATTCAAAGGATTAGATCTGATAGACAGAGTGTCTGAAGAACTATGGACACAGGTTCCAGACATTGTACAGGAGACAGGGATCAAGACCATCACCAAGAAAAAGAAATGCAAAAAAGCAAAACAGCTGTCCGAGGAGGGCTTACAAATAGCTATGAAAAGAAGAGAAGTGAAAAGCAAAGGAAGAAAGGAAAGATACACCCATTTGAATGCAGACTTCCAAAGAATAATGAACAAAGCTAGTGGAGGTGATGGAATTCCAGTTGAGCTATTTCAAATGCTAAACAATGATGCTGAGAAAGTGCCGCACTCAATATCTCAGCAAATTTGGAAAACTCAGCAGTGGCCACAGGACTGGAAAAGGTCCGTTTTCATGCCAATCCCAAAGGCAATGCCAAAGAATGCTTACTACCGCATAACTGTACCCATCTCACACGCTAATAAAGTAATGCTCAAAATTCTCCAAGCCAGGCTTCAACAATACATGAACCGTGAAATTCCAGATGTTCCACCTGGATTTCGAAAAGGCATAGGAACCAGAGATCAAATTGCCAACATCTGCTGGATCATCAAAAAAGCAAGAGAGTTCCAGAAAAACATCTATTTCTACTTTATAGACTATGCCAAAGCCTTTCACTGTGTGTATCACAATAAACTGTGGAAAATTCTGAAAGAGATGGGAATACCAGACCACCTGACCTACCCCTTGAGAAATCTGAATGCAGGTAAGGAAGGAACAATTAGAACTGGACATGGAACAACAGACTGGTTCCAAATAGGGAAAGGAGTACGTCAGGGTTGCATACTGTCACCCTGCTTATTTAACTTACATACAGAGTACATCATGAGAAATGCTGGGCTGGATGAAGCACAAGCTGGAATCAGGATTGCCAGGACAAATATAAATAACCTCAGATATGTAGATGACACCACCCTTATGGCAGAAAGAACTAAAAAGCCTCATGATGAAAGTGAAAGAGGAGAGTGAAAAAGTTGGCTTAAAACTCAACATTCAGAACACCAAGATCATGGCATCTGGTCCCATCACTTCATGGGAAATAGATGGGAAAAGAGTGGAAACAGTGAGAGACTTTATTTCTTTGGGCTCCAAAATCACTGCAGATGGTGATTGCAGCCATGAAATTAAAAGACACTTACTCCTCGGGAGAAAAGTTATGACCAACCTAGACAGCACATTCAAAAGCAGAGACATTACTTTGCCAACAAAGGTCCGTCTAGTCAAGGCTATGGTTTTTCCAGTAGTCATGTATGGATGTGAGAGTTGGACTATAAAGAAAGCTGAGCGCCAAAGAATTGATGCTTTTAAACTGTGGTGTTGGAGAAGACTCTTCAGAGTCCCTTGGACAGCAAGGAGATCCAACCAGTCCATCCTAAAGGAAATCATTCCTGAGTATTCATTGGATGGACTGATGCTGAGGCTGAAACTCCAGTACTTTGGCCACCTGATGAGAAGAACTGACTCATTTGAAAAGTCCCTGATGCTGGAAAAGATTGAAGGAGGGAAGAGAAGGGGGTGACAGAGGATGAGAAGGTTGGATTGCATCACCGACTCAATGGACTCAAGTTTGAGTAAATTCCAGAAGTTGGTGATGGACAGGGAGCCCTGGCATGCTGCAGTCCATGAGGTGGCAAAGAGTCGGACATGACTGAGAGACTGAACTGAATTGAATGCATACGCTTCTATTCCATTGGCTGTTCTATTAAAATATAATAACTTTATGCATAATTGGAATAATGGAGAATACATTTATAAGTAACCAAATCAAATATAGAAGCATTTTTTTTCAAAGCCCCTCCCCAACAAAGGATAACAAAACTTTTTAAAATGGCATGTTTCACATTATAGATAGTTCAAAGCCATGTCTTATACATAGTCAAAAATCTCACCCAAAGGACTCCAGTCTGAACTGTACAGGTGTTGGCAGGGGCAGGGACCTTTGCAGCTAACAAAGCAAGCACTTCATTTTCTTAAAACAACTGCATATGCTCAGTAACAACTCAACAGGTTGCCTTTCCCCATAGGCAAAGGACAATTCAAAGAACACTGAGAGCATCACAGAACATTACAAAAGTCTTTTATTTAGAAAAGTATGGCTGTCGTGTTTTTATGTTTTTGAGAAATGGCGATAATTCAGATTTCACTTCTATAGTAATTTGATTTGATCATTTTAAAATTCACACATAAAATGGTTCATTTATATAACCAGTTGCTAAGAGTCTTGGCATTTTAATAGGCGGCTTATGAAAACATACCTATGAAAGAAATTACTAGTGTCTACAGAGGGGAAAAGGATGGATGAAGCTCATAAAACTTAACTGCATTTTAGTTTTGACTTGGGAAAGCGGCAAGATCATCCATTGGGAAACTCAATCTATAGATCCACTGATACATTGCTAAGTCCTACCCAGTACATTCCCAGCCAGCTGCTGCAATGAGAGTCCCTTGTCTAAAGGGTTCCAGCAGCCGACAGTGAACAGCAGAGCTGACATGTGCTCCTCCATCACCACTTCTACATCTAACCTCACGAAAGTCTCAAGGACTCAGAGAACTAGAAGGGAGTTTCTTTCCTCAAAATCTGACAAGTCTGGGCCTGATGTCTGGGAATAAATTGGTCCAGCCTAATCCAAACCAAGGCTGCCAACTGGTTGTTGACTGCTCTAAAAAGTGAAAATTGTTAGTTGCTCAGTTGTGCCTGACTCTTGGCGACTCCATTGACTGTAGCCAGTCAGGTTCCTCTGTCCATGGAATTCTCCATGCAAAAACACTGGAGTGGGTAGCCATTCCCATCTCCAGGGGATCTTCTCAACCCAGGATAGAATCCCGATCTCCTGCACTGCAGGCAGATTCTTTACCATCTGATCCACCAGTGAAGCCCTGACTTCTCTAAGCATGGAGGTAACACCAAATCCAGTCAAGTCTCAAGAGAGAACACCTGCTAAGAACACTCAGATTCAAGCCTGCTCAGCAGTTTTATGTTGTGAACCAGAAAAGCTGAGCAAGCAACTTCTGGTAGGTACAGCAGACTCTATAGAAATGTTCCTATGGAAAAGCCAGGAAAAGAGTTCTCATTAAAAGCCAAAAATGCTGGGACCTTGATCTGAGATTCCAAACATGTACATTTGTGAGAAATAAATGTCTGTTATTAAAAGAAAGAAAGGAACCTTCCTGTTCCAAAATATCTCCCTACTCAATTGACAGGCATGCCTAAACTCTTACTTTGAGTTACCATGAGATATAGTAAGGAAATACTTAAAATTTCCCTGTCAGAAAGGGCAAAATCCATGAAGATAAATCCTGTAGTATTTTCTTAGCATGAATTTTATATTATATTTTTAAATTATAAAATCCATTTTAGGTTGTAAAATATATTCTAAGATATATTAGTATTTATTAAGAGTTTTTGTGCCAGGAACTGTGATTATATGGAGTTTATAGAGGAGTGTTTTGTATACCTTATCTTAAATTAATCCTCATATACTTCAAGACAAGTTCTATTATTTATATTTTAGTTACGGAACCTTAGTCTGGTTAAGTAACTGGCCAAAAGTCAAGCAACAAGTAAAGAAGCAGCAGAACAACCCAGGCTCATTTGACTCTAAATGGGAACTCTAACATTATATCTACACTTCTCTCCAGCCAAGTTCCAAAGGAGGCTGGTAAACAAAAGACAGAGGGAGAAAGTACAAAGGACACTGATTTGTCCCATTAAAAAACAAACTGTTATTGTCTAGACGGTGGCTCTGAATGTTAGCAGCTGACTGGAATGGCTCAGGGAATTTTTTTTTTTTTTTTTTAATGCCGGTGCCCAGGCCCCAGGCCTTGATCCCTATTCTGATTCCAATTAGTTTCTACATCAGAATTTTTATATACTTCCACAGGTGATTTACACAGAGCGTACAGGTCAAACTACCATCTGGAATGATGCAGAGTGGAAATTAAATGTTAATAAAAGAAGCTAAGTGATCAAATGAAGTTTTAGAATACTCCAGCACAGTGTAGTCCATGTTAGAAATGATCTATAATCTGCCTTGTCCAGTATGGTAGCTACTAGCCTACAATGGCTAGTGTGACTGAAGAAGTCAATTTAACATTTAATTTCAATTATTTTCCATTTAATCGAGAATAGATGCTACTATAATGGACAACACAGTTCCAGAGGTCCCTCAATTCATCTCAGGACCCTTGGTTTGCAACAGCTAAAAAGAGGGAGATGGACTGTAAGCAACAAGGCAAGGTAGATAAGGCCTTACTGTTCATATCCCTTAGGACCAAGTTTCCAAAATGGAGCTTTGTTAACAAGTCAATTGCTCTGAGTACCTTATGCTTTGAGGACACAAGTCTTCAGAATATTCTTTATTTGCTCTGTATAAAGCAAGTACCACCTGCAAGCCATGGCTGTTATATACACCATATCATACTGATAATGCAAAGAAATGAAGATAGTTAAGGATGTGAAGAAACTGCATCTTCATATCTTTAGCATCTACTAAAGTATACACACACACACATATATATTCCATGGATTGATTAGTAATAGTATAGAAAATATAAATACATTTATCTAAGAGTGAATATTGTAGCTAATAATACTTGAGGAATATAAGGGCTTAGACACAAGTTACAGTCTAAAAAATCTATGTGCTCGGTCGCTAAGTCATGTTCAACTCTTTGCAACCCTGTGGACTGTAGCCCATGGGCTCGTCTGTCCGTGGGATTTTCCACACAAGAATACTGGACTGCGTTGCTATTTCCTCCTACAGGTGATCTTCCCAACCCGGGAATCGAACTCAAATCTTCTGCATTGGCAGGTGGATTCTTTACCACTGAGCCACCTGAAAAGTCAAAAAAATATCCACAGTCTACCAAAAAGTGTCACTTTTACTTCAATAAGAATTTTAAAAATTCTGATAAGAAACATTCCTTAATTTGGGCTACAAGACTACATGTCAGTAGTCATTCCAGAGATGTGTATATTTCCCTAAATTTTGCCATAAAGTGAGATGCTTTTTCAAAAGCTCAGATTATTTGAATTTTGCATATCAAATGTTAAAATATTTTATATCTGAATTTAAAATTTAACTTAATGTTTAACTAATTATATATGTGAATACCAAAATTATTTAAAATGATTTACTATATTCTGAATGGGACTTTCAAAAAGAAACATCCTCTATGGCTCTGTATTTAGCTTTATAATGCAGTCATGCAAAACCTGAGCATAATACCAATCTAAACAAAACCAGGAACTTCATCTGGCAAATTAAACTGTCTGGAGATAAACACTAAAAACTTGTTGATACAATTCTTATTAACTTGATAATATACTTGAATATCCATTTTCCAAAATCAAGACAAGTTAACGACTAAGAGCTGCTAGAAAAGAGAGAGGAAGAGGGATTAGTAACACTAATTCAACACAAATGTGTTGAATGTATTCAAGATCCAAGATCATCAGTTGCTTTCAGGGTACAGTTCTTTTGGACCATTCCTATTCTACTCTAGATCATCTAAGTAACAACTACTGTTCTGGCCTTGGTAACTCCTTTTATGACAGAAATGAAAAGTAAGAGTTTGCCTCTGTTTTCAAGAAAATGACATACAAATGTAATACAAGACACAATGGTCCAATAAAAAGGAAAAGCATATCTTAAAAGAAATTTGGACTACGATAATGGCCCAGAACAGTCATTTCCAATGCAAAAGACCATCAGTTCAGTTCAGCCGCTCAGTCATGTCCAACTCTTTCCATGAACCACAGCACCCCAGGCCTTCCTGTCCATCACCAACTCCCAGAGTTTACCCAAACTCATGTTCATTGAGTCAGTGATGCCATCTAACCATCTCATCCTCTGATGTTCCCTTCTCCTCCTGCCTTCAATCTCTCCCAACATCAGGGTCTTTTCAAATGAGTCAGCTCTTTGCATCAGGTGGCCAAAATATTGGAGTTTCAGCTTCAACATCAGTTCTTCCAATGAACACCCAGGACTAGAAGAGACCATGGTATCTACTAACTGTTCCTTTCCAATTACATAGTGAAAGTCAAAGACATAACACATTAGCTGCAGCAAAGAACAAGTGAAATTATGAATATATCTCACTTTATCTTTTTAAACAGAATTTGTTTTAAAGCCTATAGTCCTTTTTTTTTTCAAGACAATATTCCATATAATTCAAACACTACCCTCGCCTGAAAAAAGGTTGGTTAACTGATCCTCCAGGGGATATCTTATACATTTTCCTATCAAAGTATTTATTCACTGTACTATTTTTGTTTGCACATCTATCTTCAATATCTAACTCAAAAAATACTTATTGAGGCTCCATATGCCGAGTGCCATATCAGACACTGGCAATCTGACATTGAACATGGTAAGTTTAATGGTCTGATGGAACAACACATAAATTTATGGATTAAAAAGAGCTGATAAGTGCTCTAATAGGAGCACAATCAGGATGCTGTCAGAACATAGAGAAGGGTGGATCCAGCCCACATATGGAAGTGTGAAAATGCCTTCCAGAAGATGTGCTCTAAGTTAGAAAACAGAACCAATGGAGAATATGGGACGTTAAGAGCATCACTATCCAAAAAATTAACATGTACAACAGCTCAGTGGTGAGCAGGGCACTGAATGAAGGAGAAGGCAATGCTCACTAAGCTCAAGAAGAAAGTGGGTTCAAGACGTGGCCCAAGAATGAGCAGAGGTAACAGTGAAGGATTTATACATCATGTTAAGGAGTCTCAGCTTCTATCCCTACAGCCTGGAGGTGCCAGATTTGAGTTTTATAGGACAATTATCCTGGCAGCCTTGGAGAAAAGAAACTGGAGTGTGGAGGGGCCAAAGTGCATAAGACTCCTGATGATTGTCTCTCAGAAGGCAGTTTAACAGGATTCAACGCAAGATCAATCGACAGCATTGATTCAACTTAATTCATGCTGGAAAACCTATCTATTTACCTATTCACACCCAAAATACATATTTCTGTCATTCTTTACTAACAAGGTATGTGCTTACCATCCGTAGGTGGTAAGGATATGGAGTTTAAGCTGTTTCATAACTACTAAATTAGCTTCCCCCAAGTTTTAGGTACTCTGTCTTCTTCCCACCACCCTCACATCAGTCATTCTAGTGATCAATGGATACACCTGCATAGCAGCAGGTCACAGTTAAGAGACAGATCTTCCCCTGAACTGAAATAGCTTCTTTTGTTCACAATGTTAATTCTACCAATATAATACAGTCCACCCAGCATTAAAATAATAAAAACCAAAGTTGAGGGATAAACGTATCCATCCAGAAATTGTTGAGCAGAACTATATACCTGTATATCAAGCAAATAAGCTACATTTGCACTCAAGAAGCATCCCACTGGACCATACGAGGCATTATCCCAGCAATTTATAAATTAGTTAACTGACCTTTAAGCTGACTTTCTAGAATACCCAAAAATTAGTACCCAAAGAGAAACAAGTCTTTACTGCTGCAGAAGCAAGTATTTCAAAGTGAGAGGAAAAAAAAAAATCACCATACTTGAATAGTGTTATTTATTGTAGCATATATTTTTTTTCTGCCTTTCAGCTTGCACCGCATAAAATTACCATTTTCTAGGAGATCCTTGGAGATGAATCTCTGGTGCTCTTACCACAAATGGCAACAGTTTTAGAAGTCTGCTCTTTAGCATTTGAGATTTCTCCATGATTTTCTTGCTATTTACAGCCCATCTCCAGTTACATCAGTGACATCATCCTCCATTTCAAGGGGTCAGTGGGTAGAATGGGTAGTGACAGAGTGCGTCCTTACATGCTAAATTGCTTCAGTCCTGTCCGACTCTTGTCCATGGAAATTTCCAGACAAGAATACTGGAGGGGATTGTCATTTCCTTCTCCAGAGGATCTTCCCAACCCAGAGATCAAACCCGCGTCCTTTATCACTATTGCCACCTGGGAAACCCAGTGACAGAGTAGCAATCTCTTCCATTTAAGTCAAGAAGTATACCTTCAACTCTGATTAAAACATACTTCACCAAGCAAGGGCCCTTAACCTTTTAGGCTAATAAGTATTATGGACGTAATGTACAACATTACAAATATAATTAACATTTTTGTATGTTATATATAAAAGTTGTTAAGAGAGTAAATCATAAGCGAGTTCTCATACAAGGAAAAAACTTTCTTTTAACACTGCATATATATATATATAATGTTGGATGTTCAATAACCTTACTGTGGTAATCAAAAAAGAAGAAAAAGCATAATAAATATGGGTTAAATGAAAGAGAGGGTTAAATACTAATTCAAAAAGATATATGCATAATAATGTTCATTGCAACATTATTTACAATAGCGACGGTGTGAAGCAACCTAAGTGTTCATCAACAGATGGATGGATGAAGAACATGTGGTACACACACACACACACCCCACACAGAAGAATAAAACAGCGATTTTTTAAAGAAAAGAAATATTGTCATTTACAGCAACATAGGTAAATCTAGAAGGTAATATGCTGGAAAGTAAGGGAAAGACAAATACTATATAATCTCAGTTATATGCGTAATTAAAAAAAAAAATGAAGACAGACTTATAGATACAGAGAACAAGAGTAGCTGCCAGAAGTTGGGGACGCAGAGGGTGGGAGGGCAAAATAGGTGAAGAGAATTAACAAGTACAAGGTGCATGCATGCTCAGTCATGTCTGACTCTTTGGGAACTGCACAGACTGTATCCCACCAGGCTCCTCTGTCCATGGGATTTCCTAGGCAAGAATACATTGGAGTGGGTTACAATTTCCTCCTCCAGGGGATCTTCCTGACCCAGGTATCAAACCCATGTCTCCTGTGTCTCCTGCACTGGCAGACAGATTCTTTACCACTACCACCACCTGGGAAGCCCTAAGAGGTACAAACCTCCAATTATATCAATAAAATAAATTATTAACAAGGATATCAATTACAGCATACCAAATATGGTCAACAATATTTTAATAATTGTATGGAGACAGATGGTTACTAGACTTACTGCAATCTTTTCATAATGTGTGAAATGTCAAATCATTATGTAGTACAGCTGAAACTTACATAATATTGTACATCAATTACATTTCAACCAAAAAAAAGAGAGAAGAAAAGAAATGAATTAGACGGTATCCCCACTAGTTCATATTATTCATTTGGTTCATATTACTCACTCCACTAGTCCTAAGGCTTGTGGTAACACGGTGAGGCCAGCATAAATCTAAATAAAACCTTTCCCAGCCTACTTCTACTGTTATTTCCATACACTGTATGCACCGCTGTTGTCAACAGCATCTCCTCCGTCTACCACTACTGCTGTGCTTGCAGGTGGCTTCTCCTTCAGTACTCACAGCTTGGCACATCATCTCCATGATTACTGGAATGCAATAAAAGTGAGAAAGGTCCAACCCAAGGGAATCTAATTTTTTTTCTTTTGAAAAATGGTATTTACTGCCCCTGTACTGATCTAGATCCTGAGGATGACAAGCCTTTCATTTTGAAGCACGGACACATGCCCGGCACACCCCCTCCTCAATGTCACCATGGGAGGCAGCAAAGCACAGGAAGGCTCTGGAATTTAAGAGTGAGTATAAATTTTGGTTTTGCCCCTGACCAGATGGTGGGACACTAGATGAACCCTTTAAACTCTCTTTGCCTCAGTGTCCTCACTGGTAAAACAGAGAATATTTAAAATTCTACTTCCCAGAGTTGTTGGAATTAAACACAAAATGGCTATCACAATACCCAGCCAAAATAATGACTATGGCTACTGGTTATCATATCAGGTTTTTTCCCAGGCAAAGTTTGAAGATTAACTTATTTTAATTAAAAGAGGATTAAAGGCTGTTTGGCCAAGTTACCCACATCTACTCACTACCCCTGCTAACTTGGAATTGCACATGATTTTGAGAATCCCCATTCTGCTCTTTTCCTAAGCCCTTGGGGGGTCTCAGATGAGAGACTTAACAAGTGCCAGAACTGCAGAAATGCAGATAATAGGACTTGGCTGCTCATCACATCTGGACTTCTCTCCAATTCCTTGGTGGCCAAGTTCCAATTTTTTGGAACTTCACAAGTTCCAAAGCTTTAAGTCTTATTTGTATACTTGCTGCATGAGGCAAATGAGCCATACTCCACTGCGTGGATGGAGGCAAACAAGAGAGGGGATCAACAGGTCTTGAAAGCCCAAGGTTAATTCCCCAACTTTGAGCTGTTAAAAAATACAGGAATGGTGAGGGAGACCCTTAGAAAGCAGCATGTACCAGCCAAATGAGTTGTTGAAAGGATTTTGTATGAGTTTCATCATCTTCAAAAATAAATCCATCCACTGCTCTCAGCCGACTCAACCTCTTTCCATCGTTAATGGACTCACAAACAAAGAAACAAGACACAATAGCCCTCCACTTCCTCCTGAAAGTGGCCACCTAAATACCTTTCGAATCTATACCAGCATCTAGGGTTTGGGTTTTCAGTCAGGAAAGCAGTGAGTACTGCTCAGAGCCATGGATTTTCTCTTCCTATCAATAATTTAACCTCTCAGTAAATTACAAGAAACATCTGCTTGCTGAAAAGCACCATGTTACTTTCCATCATAAACTGTTCTGCTGCCACACAACAACGAATCTGTGGCAATATTCAAAAATATTTTAAGATTATATGGATACTAAATATTTACAAGTGCTGTCTGTGAGAAGCATGATCTGCACTGCTTACCTCAAACAATCAAACATGCACACACAACCAGCTTAAGGAGAAGATCCTTGAAGTATAAAGTGGAGAAAGAATTATCTTCAAAAAGTAGAGCAGACAATGAATGAACCATTTGTAAAGAGCATCTTGGTTTAAGACATTTTAATATATTATTTTTGAAAACATAAGCCTGAGGTTAGTTTTCGGAAATCTAAGAGAAGCAACCTACTTCGGAAATCTAACAGAAGCAACATACTTTATAGCTCACCAATTAACCATTTTGGCCAATGGCACTGTCTTTTCTCTCCCTGAGGGCTTTGCATTTAAACAATACTTCTATTAAAAAAAAAACTGTTCTTAACATCAATTGTATAAAACTTTGAACCTAGTACAAGGTGGCTGAAGCTGGTTTGCAGTATCTCTTTTCAATTGCAGGTTCAGTGACATTCATGTTAATAGGCTGATACAGTCATGGTAGGTATGTTTACACCTTGGAAATCACCAAGTGCTACAAGTCAGAAGTCTTTTCTTTTGCCCAGAGAGCCAGTTAAACACCAGCACACCAACAGAGCAAAATATCCATCAAAAAGGGACTGGTTTGGGCTTCCCTGGTGGCTCAGTGGTAAAGAATTTGCCTGCCAATGCAGGAGACATGGGTTTGATCCCCAGTCGGTGGAGATCCCACATGCCTCAAAGCAACATGTGTGTAGCCTGTGTGCTACAAATACTGAGCCTGTGCTCAAGAGCCCAAGAGCTGCAATTCCTGAGCCTGGGTGTCACACCTACTGAAGACCATGCACCCCAGAGCCCGTGCTCTGCTACAAGAGAAGCCACCACACTGAGAAAATACTGAGAAGGCACCACACTGAGAAGCACCACAACTAGAAAATAGTCCCTGCTCACAAGTAGAGAAAAGCTTGTACAGCAACAAAGACCCAACAGAGCCAAAATTTAAAAGTTAAAAAAAAAAAAAGGACAGATTTAATAAATTATGGCAAAACTAGACAATAGAATTTCAAAATATATATTGATGGAGAAGGAAAGGTGTCCACAGTATTTTAAAGTTTCAATTATATATTAGAGGTAATTTAAAAACTACATATATATGCATATGTATTTTTACATGGGATCCCATTTTAGTAACTTACATATGTATAAGTACATATACATACACACACAAAGAGAGAAAAATCTGGAAAAATATGTAAAACACACTATCTATCAATGGCTGGTAAGAGTATGAGTAAATTCTAGTTTATCTAACTTTTCTGAATTTTCCAAAGTTTTTGGAATAAATGGCTGTAATTGCAAATTGGGGCAGGGGACTACAGTGAAACTTAAATGAAAAGAAATTAGTGTTATGATACTGGCCCAAGTATACAAATTTCAATGCTAGAATCATGAACCACCTGTATGTGGAGATGATTGGGGTAAGAAGTAGAGGGGAGTATTCTCTCCTTTTCATTTTATTTATTTTTTAAAAAATATTGAAATGAATTAGGTATCAGAGTTCCCTGTAAATTTTGAGAAATTGTTTTGGCCTAAATGCACCTTCACCTGCTTCCAGACTAATTAAGAATGGATATTCAGTCTGATAAAACTTTGGAAAAAAACCAGCAGATAATTGAGAAAAATTCTTTTCTTAGTGACCTTTCCTATCACTGCATACACTGGTCCATAGCATTCAACACTTGAAAATTTTGTGCCCAACTCAGAAGACTAGGCCAACATGACATATACCAGCATGTTTTTTTTAAACTCTCTAATTGCCACAAAGACATCATTGCACTGAAAAATCAACAGTTTCGCCATTTGGATGCTCTAATAATCTCAGATTCTCCAAAACCACCTGCAGTAGGTTTTGAAGGCAGAAACATGACTCATTTCCTATTTCAAATATGAGTATTTTCCAATGCCTTTAAACATTTTATCAAACATAATGCAAACAATAACATTAGTGAGAGGAATGAGAAAGTCTTTAAAAATGAATAAGAGGAAATTAATCCATCCTCCTAGCACTGTTCTTAGCAACATCCTCCAGCTTCTCGTCACATTACTTGAGTTATTCGAATCTAATACGAATTTGTACCACCAGCCCCTGTATCCTACTCCAGTAAAGAGATCTCAGGATATAGCATCTCCCGTGGGAGTTCAATTTCCATAATCCAGAGTAATCAGATGATTATAAGGCTCCTAAAATAAGGATTTCCTTATTTTATTCAAGTTTTTCAGACTTGCCTTTTCTTCATGACTCTGACACTTCTGAAGAATACTGATCTGGTATTTTATAGAAACCTTCCATTTCTTTGATGTATTTCTCATTAGACTAGGGTTATAAACTTGTGGAAAAAATACGAACAGGTGAGATGTGCTTCTAATCATACCATATTAGGGGCACATGATATTAACATGGCTTATCACTGGTGATGTTGACCATATTCACCTAGTAAAATTGTGTCTACCAGGTTTCTCCATGGTAAAGCCACTATTTTCCATTTCCTACCTTATATTCTTTGATAGCAAGTTACTGAGTTCACAGTACACTTCATAGAAGGCAAATTTAGCTCCCCCTTCTAAGAGTGAAAGTATCAACATAGACTACTTGGAATTCTTCTGTAATGACTGTCATCATTGTGGTCTCATGAATAATCATTTTATTCTTTGGGCTACAATTCAATGCTATCATTTATTTTGTTGGTATTTATATTTTTAACCTGCACAATTTTTTGAGAAACTGAGATCTGGGATCTTCTCATCAGCTATGTTAGATAAAATATTTCATTTATCTTACAGTTACATTTTCTTGAGAGTCCCCTGAACTGCAAGGAGATCCAACCAGTCCATCCTAAAGGAGATCAGTCCTGGGTTTTCATTGGAAGGACTGATGTTGAAGCTGAAACTCCAATACTTTGGCCCCCTGATGTGAAGAGCTGATTTGAAAAGACCCTGATGCTGGGAAAGATTGAGGGCAGGAGGAGAAGTGGACGACAGAGGATGAGATGGTAGGATGACATCACTGACTCAATGGACATGGGTTTGGGTGGACTCTGGGAGTTGGTAATGGACAGAGAGGCCTGGCATGCTGCGGTTCACGAGGTCACAAAGAGTCAGACACGAATGAGTAACTGAACTGAGTGGTTGTCCCATAGTACTAGGTATCTGAGATGTGCTCTACAAATGTATGCCATCTTAAGGACTACCACAGGGCATAGCCCCAGAGGGATACTGGTCACACACACACACACAGAATTCCTGTTATCTTCACCACTCATCATTGGGTAGCTCTTTCTTTTCCTTTCTATATTCTACTAGTTTCCCTGATACAGCAGCAAAACAGGAATACCCGTGACCAGAAGCATAAGAGATCTGCAGGACTTGAGAAAGTTAATAATGAACTGGAATGTCAGACAGTAAGTGGGGGTGCAAGGGAAGAAGAAAGCAACTATTTCCATTTATTGATCACTTCACCACATGCCAAGCACAGTACCAACATATTATTTAAAAAGAAAAAGTCTCTCAATGCTCAAGAATCCCTTCTGGAAACTAACATCCAGATCGTACTCAGTAAAATAAGACAATACCAAAGTCACACAGCAAAGTTCGTTAACTGTGAAGTCAAATCACCCTTGTCCAAAACTCTTTATCTTGAGCACTATAATCTTCTACCTCCAAGCAAGCCAGGATCTAAATTTTACTATGTTTTTGACACAGGATGCCTGAGTGAAGGGGGCAAACCACAGCATTATCAGGTGCATCTTTTCTTCAAGCCCTACTCACCTACATTCCCTCCACCACACACTAAATTTCTAGTTCCCCAGCTATGCACATTAGCATGGAGGAAGTTGTATAAGATTACTGAGATAATTATCACAGAGAAAGATAAGCTTTCTCTGATCTCACTTCAGTACTGAGAAATACAGCTCTCATATTTATGTAGTATATCCCATCAAACCCTTCCAACTGCCTGCAGTATAATAAAAAGTTATGTCTAAAAATAAACAGCATCTTTACATCAGTCATGACGATGCTGAGACTTAATATCCATCCAAAAAATTCCCTGAGCACCTCCTTTCAGAGGAACCAGTAAACCACTCATTCATATAAAGTACATGTTCAACTGGAGTCAGTTTCATAATATATTAATTAACACTGCTTCACTCTGCAATGACAAGACCCCGTCTGCTTTCCTGGCAGTGTAGAGGAAATGGATTTTAAGTCAGTTTAAGGAGATCTGAGTCTCGAATGTTTCTATCTGTACTTGAAATCAAAAGTTCTCATCTAGGTCTACTTTTCACTGTCTTAACTCAGCACATCTTAACAGATCTCAAGGCCAGAGGAGGACTATTTCTTTATCAAGTTCCATCACCAGGTGAGTGAACATCAAACATCAGCATCACAGGCTAACTCTGGGTCTGAACTTTGACAGGAGAGAGAAGGATCATCCCACAGCAATAAGATTTTCCACCACCAAAACTTCTCTCCACTTCTCTACAGTTAAATCTACCTTCTGCATTGTTGCTATTCTCTGAGGTAGTCTTATCTTAGATATATGGCCAGATTTCTCTGAATGACTCTTTAATATGGGGCCTAGAGGAAAGGGAGCGACAACTACAATGTTACCCTATGGTTAATGATTAATACTCTGATCACCAAATCCTGAAGGCAGAAATCTAAGCAAACTAACATGGTTTTAAGTTTTAAAGTCGTGTTAGGCTATGTAGGCAGGATAATATTCCCTTGGATGTCCACATCCTAATGCCCAGATATTATGTTATGTTACATTAAAGGACTTGGCAGGTAGGATAAAGAAAAGGTATGGTCCTCTAGGGGCTTCCCTGGTTGATCAGCGGTGAAGAATCTACCTGAAATGTAGGAGATTCAAGAGATGTGGGTTCAATCTCTGGGTCAGGAAGATCCACTGGAGTAGCAAATGGAAACCCACCCTGGCATTCTTGCCTGGGAAATCCCATGGACAGAGGAGTCTGGCAGACTACAGTCCATGGGGTTGCAAAAAGTCAGACACAACTGTGCAACTGAGCACACACACAGTCCTTTAGATGTGAAGGCTATCCTGGATTATCCAGTAGGTCCAATATAAATCATATGAGTCCTTAAGAACTGAGAACAATTCCTGGTCAGAGAGACAGGATAGAAGGAGGAAGACAGATTTCAAAAGCAAAAGGAACTCAACCACTGTTGCTGGCTTAAAGATGGAAGAGTATATAGTAACCAGCTAATGAAAATGGAGGGTCCTTAGAAGCTAAGAATGGCTCTCAGCCAGCAAGAAAATGGGGATCTCATTACTACAATGACAACGAAATGAATTTTGCCAACAACCCAATCAAGGAAACAGATCTCTCCCAAGAGCCTCCAGAAAATAATGCAGCCCTGCCAACACCTTGATACCAGACTAGTAAATTCTGTGTCAGAAATATAAAATAAATTTGTGTTGTCATAAGACACTAGGTTCATGACAATTTGTTATAGCAGCAAGAGAAAACTAATACATGAGCTCAGGCAAAATGAAAGCCTTGTGAGAGTATCTTCTAGGATTTCAGTCTTTAAAATCACAAGGAACAAATTACATAGTACATTGTTTACAAATGTTCTTCAGTAAGTGAGAGCGGCTGTAGAACCACATTTGCAATACCAAAGACAGCTGTTGGTGTTCAGAAAAGTCTCTGAAAGATTATTACCAAAAATATTAAATCAATCCAGATTATCCTCAAAAGCAAAGATAATTAACTTTGACCAGCAATTCCAAGTTTTTTTCAAGTATAACGAGCTTTTATAGAAGCAATAAATGGCAAGGGCTCCTACATGAACAGTGATGCTTTTAGTAAAGTATATATTGACATAATTCCCCAAATCTAGTCTGGATTCATTAATGCTTGTAAATGAGTTTGTATCTTATTAATCACAACAGAATCTACATACAGATGAAAAATTGCATCCCATACACAAAGGAGAAAATTCTTGATACAAAGCTTGGTACACACAGAGGGGCAAAGATTCTTCTGGGTCCTGGCCACCAGCACTGCTCAGACCCATAAAATGAAAACCAGCAGCATGGACTAATACCACCATTAGTCTTGGCACATATGTGTCAGAGGGTTCCTCTGTTAGAGGCGTCACAGATTTTCCAATTTCTATCTTATGGATAAGTCTTAAGATATTTTTACTATCTAAGGATTTTTAATCCTCTTAACATTTTAAGGATTTTTTTTAATAATCACAAATCTACCTGAAGTTATTTTATACACTGCTAAAACCACACCTGGGAAAGATACTATGAACAGAATGACTATCCTCCCCCCTAACAAAAATCACTTCCCAAAAAATACATGAGGCAGCATGTTGGCATGTTTCCGTTTTTCACCAACCCATAACTTGGTTCAACTAAGTTCTTAAGACAAACAAAATGCTTTAAAAAAGAAAAATGATTCAATTATATTTCTAAATATTAAATCACACAAAACCAATACTTGGAGAATATACCGCTATACTCATTTTCCATCAGTAGACATTATATCCACAAGACTCCCAAAGGCAGACTTTATATCAATATGGGATCTAGCAACCAACCTCAAATAATACAACAAAGCTGACTTAACAAACACAATCAATTTCCAATATAACTTATAGTTAACAGTATGATGTTGCACAATGCATTAAAAATAATTAGATATGCCCATGTAATCAAATACCAGAACACTTGCCCAAAGTTTATCAAGGTTAGAATATAATCTTACTTCAGTACTATGGGTAAGTAAAATATAAAGAGATGAAAATAATTCCATGGTTTATGACAAATCCCAAAGTGACATCTGGTGATAACCAATGAAAACGTTTATAATATTAAATTGAACCAAACAAGTGCGTAAAACCACAGAGAAGGCAACATTTGATGGTTTTAAGATGGTTATATGGAATTTTTAAAGTGACAACAAGGCTGGCATTTAGACTCTGCCAATAATCTGATGTACATCTTTAGGCAAATAATTGGGCCTCAAGATTTTCCCCCTCATGTGTAAAATGATGAGGTTGGTTCTCACTTGATTCTGCACTCTAAATTCACGAATGCAAAGTGGAATAGCAGTGTCCCTATTGTCGTCAGGTTCTGATGATGTTCCTTATCTCTAAGACTGAGCTAAGAGTCAGTTAGCCCATTGCTCTGAACCCTGATTTGATAAGCAACCGCAAGCAAGTGTGGATTTCCCAGCAAGCCTCAGCTTCTCCTTTGCTAAAAGCTTCCTTTTCTAACTGAAGAGAATAGGGCTACCTGGGGAGACATTCCTATACAATCACAGTAGCATCCCTGTTTATAAAAACTAAATAATGCTCAGATTAAACTCAAAGCTAGTGAGTTCCACTTGCTTTATAATTTTAAGAATGCAGTGTGTGGAGTGGAAAAATAAAAAAGGGAGAGCACCTCATTGGGACCGAATACATTGTTGGACTTGGCCATTCTTCTTCCAAAGCACATAAAATAAGAGTGCTTAATCCATAAAATAGACTTGAAGATTGGCCTCTAACTCCTGACAATTGGCATGCAACCACAATAAAGCATGCCAAGTTTCTGAACCCAAAAAAAAAAAAAAAAAAAAAAAGGCTAAATGACTCCTAGTCTTAAGATTTGGGCAGGAAAGCAAAATGAAATAAAACAGAATTCCACAAATATTTTTGGCATGAGAGAATTTTAAAAGCACCTACTAAAGAAAACCTACCTGCAGGAATGGGACTTTTAGATAAAATGCCCCACTTGAACTGCAAGGACTTTAAAGAAAGGAAGAGAGGGAGGGAAGAAAGGTGGCAGGTAATCAGTCTTTACTGCATATATGAAATTGAAAAAGGCAAATCTGAATCTTGCCACCACAATGTGAGACACAAGGTTACACTGAGGAGAACATCCTCAGAATTCTAATGTATGTCCTTTATCCCCTCCTGGACTTAGTGAATGGTGACGAATAATTGTGGGGACCTTGCTTTCAGTAATAGTGCCAATACTCTCTTGAGAGACTTCATACCTTTATCAAGAAGTCTCGACCACTTTCTTGTCATCACTCCCGAATGCCTCTTGGTCTCTGTTGGTCTCAACCATCTCTTTTCAAGAGCACCTCTCTCGTCTGTCCGCAGAGGAATGTTTAATCGTGTACAAAAAGGAACAACCACACAGCCATCAGCATAAGTCACGCTGCAGATCCACTAACCGCCACATTTAACTGGCAGAACTGATGTCTCCCACTTCAGGGTCTGCAAATGCAGCTGGTTCTGTAGGGTCCTCCTGCCTTATAATTTGGTTAAGCCTTCAAAAAATTATGCCAAGGGAGAAGCAAACAGATACTCTTTAAAACAATGGGGAAAGACTTTCAGTGTGTTTTCAGTACACGTAATAAAACTAAACCTATTGAAAATAAAATTTCTAGAAATTGGGAAATCACAAAACTAAAAAGTTTATGGCAATTCTTCACAGCCAGACTGCTAGCAAATCTCTGAATGTGTGTTCTTCCACACCTCTCTGCTCTGCGAGTAAACTCCGCCTGATTCCTCTACCTTCGTCAGCTGAAGAGTCACTCATCCTTGGAGACTGCTGAGGGAAGGTGCATGTTCCTTTGTCTCTGGTACAAAAGAGCCCAGTCCACAGCTTCAGTTCCAGCAATTACTATATGCCTTGTAGCTGTTCCTTTTTTCTGACCATTTCTCTCCCAAGACCTAATTTTTCTGTTCATTTCTGTATCTCAAAGCCTAGCCCCACCCCAGACATACAAGTGGCACTTCATATTTACTACCACGACTGTCAATCAAGAAAAGGATCTGTCTCAAATTTAACCATCTAGGTCTCCATCCACTTTGATGGAAATGACACACCATCAATGATCCTGTTGAGTTTGCAAGTCTGATTATTTTTATGTAGTTGGGACAGGGGGAGGGAGATAACTTGACCTCTACTCACTACTTCACTACTTTCACCCAGTATATGACAGTGTCAAGGGAACAAATTAAAAATGCATTTTTTTTCTTATTAAAATACATACAGCAACTCTACAGTGGTGACTTTCCCATTCCCCTTCTTATGGTTGAGGTAACTAAGTCTTGAAAGAGTAAATGACTTTCCAAATACCTCCCAACAAAACCAGTGACACACCAAGGACCGGGTCCCTAGATCTATCAAACTCCCAAACCTACGCATTATGAGCTCTTCAATTTACCCAACAGCATATGCCCAATTCCAAAATAGAAGGAACAAAAACTTGACAATGATTCTTCACTTAATACGCCTGTGTATGTTCAACTATCTATTTGATAGGGTAACCACTGTTTGGTAATCATTTACCTATTTTCAAGTTTTGTCAATGCTCTATAAAATAGAGAATATTAATTTTTAAATTCCAGTTTTACTTCCTTATTACAATCAGCTTCAGGGAACCACCAGCCTTGTTCCACAAGTTAAGTCTGTAGGCTTCTGAATGCTTATAAGTATTTGTCCTATTTCAACCCAAACTCCCCTAAGAGTTTCCTTAGCTGGGAAAACAAATATATGAACCAAAGGTTAGCTAAACAGAGAGAGGCTAGTTCTCTTTGTCTCATTTGCATGCAGTAAAGAGTTTATTTATTCACGTTCACAAGCCCCCTAGTGGTTTTCTGTGACAAAGAGAGTATATGTGGCTAACTAGATGATTGAAATCTACAATCATGCAACAAATTCTTACTCAGCACTTACTGCCCCAGAGGCTGGGACTGGTGATACAGCAAGTGTAATCCCTACTTTTCTGAAACGTACACATATATTTATTTGGCTGCATCACGCAGCATACATGATCTTGATTCTCCAACCAGGGAACAAACCCACACCCCTGCAGTGGAAGCATGGAGTTTTAACCACTGGATTCCCAGGGGAGTCTCCTGAAGCTAATGTTCTTGTGTATAATACTGGCTCATAAATAAGTAAACAAAAAGAAAAGGTAATTTCAGATATTAATAAGTGCATGTATGCATGTTCGGTCGTGTCAAATTCTTTGCAACCCTATGGACTGTGGTCAACCAGGCTCCCTTGTCCATGGGGTTTTTCGGGCAAATTCTTTACCACTGAGCCACCTGGTACTAAGAAGAAAATGCAGACTAATGCAAAAGCTGACGGAGGGTAATGAAGTCAAGAAGATAGTAGCCAGACGATGCTGTGCAAAATTTCTTTGTGTGCTTAGTCATTCAGTCAGGTTAGACTGTTTGCAACTGCAACGACTGTAGCCTGTCAGGCTCCACTCTCCATAGGGATTCTCCAGGGAAGAATACTGGAGTGGGTTGCCATGCACTCCTCCAGGGGATCTTCTCAATCCAGGGAAGAAACCCAGGTCTCCTCATTGCAGGCAGATTCTTTACCGACTGAGCCACCAGGGAAACCCAAATTTTCTTTAGATGATAAGGTAACTACCAAAGGTACCTACCAAAGTTTCTGAGATGATGTTGAATTTAGAGTTTAGATGAGTAAGTCACCAGAAAACCTGAGGAAAGACATCTAGACAAAGACCTCAAGTGGTGTAGATGAGTTTAATGTGTTAGAGAAACAATACAGAAAGCCCAAAGAGTTGGAGCTGTCTTTCCTTTACTGATTTCTACTTTTCAGCCCATCGTGGTCAAAGGACAATCTCAATTCATTCAAACTTGGTGAGGCTTGTTTTATGGCTCAAGATACAGTCCATCTTGGTAAATGGTCTGTGGGTACTCGAATGCATATTCTGCTTTTGAAGGGTGGCTGCTGCTGCTAAGTCGCTTCAGTCATGTCCGACTCTGTGCGACCCCATAGACGGCAGCCCATGAGGCTCCCCTGTCCCTAGGATTCTCCAGGCAAGAACACTGGAGTGGGTTGCCATTTCCTTCTCCAATGCATGAAAGTGAAAAGTGAAAGGGAAGTCACACAGTCGTGTCCGACTCTTAGCAACCCCATGGACTGCAGCCTACCAGGCTCCTCCGTCCATGGGATTTTCCAGGCAAGAGTGCTGGAGTGGGGTGCCATTGCCTTCTCCGATGGGTGGAGTGTTCTATAAATGCCAGCCTGATGGCTGATGGTGCTGCTGTATTCTTCAATATCTGTGCTCATCTTCCCACTTGTTCTCACAATTGCTGAGACGGAGGTGTTGAAGTCTCCCGCCATAACTGTGGATTTGTCTATTTTTCTTTCATCTATAAGTTTTTGCTTCACACAGTTGGCTGCTTTGTTGTTTGGTGCGCGGACATGTAGAATTCCTATATCAACTTGCTGAACGTCCCTTTCATTATAAACTGTCTCTATCTGTAATTATTTTATTTGCTATGAAGCCTACCTTATCTGATATTAATATAGCCACCTTTGCTTTCTTTTGATTACTGTTTCCATGATACACTATTCCATCCTTTTACCTTGAACCTGCCTATTTCATATTAATTGAAGTGAGTTCCTTGAAGATAACATATAATCGGGTCATATTTTCAACCCACCCTGCCAGTCTCTGTCTTAAATTGGTATACTTACACCACCTGCATTTGATGAAATTACTCATCAAATGTGTTGGGACTTAGGTTTTTTTTTTTTTTTTTTTTTTGCTTTTTCTCTTTTCTGTTTTCTACCTTCCTATGCGTTATTTGAACCTTTTTTAGAATTTATTTTGATTTATCTATATAGTATTTTTGAGTATATATCTTATTGAAAAAATATTTATGTTATCCAGGGGCTTTTGTGCTAGATACTATGTAACTACTTTACTAACATCAAGGAAACAAGACTGCAGTTATATCATAAAAATATTTAAAACTTCACTAGTTCAGGTATGCTTGACAGAAAGAGAAAAGTGTTAGATGGGCCTCTTAATAGCAATGACAAATGTACCAGCAAGCCAGTTTATATCAAACAAATACAAAAAAGACTCACTTTCAATCCAAACCTAATGCATTTTCTAATTCCGTGAATCTCAATTTCCTGTCTCTAGTTCTTGCCACTTTAACAAATAGGGCTCATAAGTATGATAAAGACCATTCATGATAAGTCAATATTTAAAAATAGATGACTATGTATAACAAATTAATAACTCTGACTAGTATATTTACTTTCATTGCCAAATAATATTTGCATTAACATTTTTACAGTAAAACCTAAGAAATCTAAACTATTTAAATGTAAATGAGAATCTTCTTCTTTTACACTAGGTATTTATAGACCATTATTTGGCAGATTTAATGATTTATATTTACAATTTCAGCACCCATTGCACCATACATAGGCTCTCCCACCGTGTGCCTGAAACCAAAATGCAGCCCTTCTGTTCAATCATCCCGTTTCTTCTCTTGTAGATAGTATTAGGCTTCTTATTTCTGCTTAAATAGTGAAATTGGTATCATGAAGCAGAGAAGAAAGGCAAACTGAAGTCCACATCACTGCACACAACCAGGCTGCTCAACCTGAGGGCCCGGGATCAGGACACTCTAGTTTGGTGGCTTCTGCCACATCACCCACGCAGTGTCAGGCACATATTCCTTTGGTCTACCAGCTCAATGTTGCCTAGAGCAGGCTGTGGGATCCAGGACTGAAGTGAGGCGAATCCAGTCCCATGTAAGAGGTGAAAGGAACTATACACAACATCACAAAGCCAAAGAAGGATAACTTTTTCATTGGAAAATCTGAAAACTCTGCATGAGAGATTACAATCAGGACAGAAAACAACCTTAGCTACTGATAGTTACCTTGGTTAGCCTAGGTAACCAATTCTGCAGGCACAGTGCAGTGCTCTTGCAGTTTTTCTAGTCCTTTAAAGGATCTCTAAAATGCAACAGAGATTGAGGATGTCAACAAATAAAAAATCAAGATCACTAATACACTAACTATACTTTGATAAAAAATGATTAACAAAATTAAATGTTTAAAAACACACACACAGGGAAATGGAATCAGATCAGTTTCCTTGTGAAACAACCATGATATCTCAGCGCCAAGGCAGCACAGGTGGGATATGGGAACCACTTCCTACTAGGAATAATCCCAGGCAGATGTGTGCCTCCCTGTTCCTGCCTCCTCCATCCTAGGACCTGCCTGGTGTTTCTGCAGCAGCTGGCTGAACAAGCCTCAGGTCAACACCAGCTGCAGTGCCTGCTGAGAGAAAACAGAGCACAACACTGAAGCTGAAAGAGGGGGAAATGCAACAACCTCTCATAGGTAAGACAGGGCCCTTGGATGTCTTCCAGCCCCATTCTCCAACACCCACACACCTGCAAAGTCAGACCACCATTGTCTCTATTCCCCCAGCTCACCACGAGGGAATACCACACTAGCAGGCTCTTCATCCTCTGCTTGTATGAAATCTGCAGCCCCTGCAACCAGCTGCTCCCCCAAGCTCCAGCCAAGCTCCTGCTGCTTGGTAACAAGGAGCATTTACCTGTGGCCTAAAAACCACAGGTGACTGTAAAGCACAAAATAACTCAAAACATGTTGTCATTTTCTTTCCCTTTATGCTATACTTTTTTCTCCTTTAGAGACTTAAGAGTGGTTTTTGTCAGCATGCTCATCTATGATGGCCTTTGCTATGTTGCTCCTATCTGATATTGCTCTCTGGTTACTTAAAGGCATAACCCCAAATCTCACACTTCCTTACGCGCTGTGCGCGTGCTCAGTCACTCAGTTGTATTCAACTCTGCGACCCTCACACTGTTGACATTTGGGGTTGGATAATTCTCTACTTCTGTGGTTTTGCTGTGCACTGTGGGATGTTTAGCAGCATCCTTCGCCTCTGTCAGGAGCATCTCCCACCACCACCATCAAGTTCATCAAAAATGTGTCCAGACAGTATCCAGGAGTGAGTGAGGGAGGAGGTGAAGGGGGTTTTCACATATGGAAAACAAACAATCCATATTACAACTGGCTTAAAGGGAGCCAACTCAAAACGCCTGAGTGACATCGGGGGCTCATTTCCAAAACAGGATCATTATCTAGGGTGAGAATATAGACATAAAGGAAGCCAATCCTGGTAATTAAATCTTTAAATAACTCAATATTTAAACATCAGCAGCAGAATGTTTGATTGTTTCTACCTTTCTAGTTCTTGCCCCATACCTTCCCCACCACCCACAGAAATGTTTTGCCTCAATCAAATTTTTATTACCATTTCCCTAACATCAAAACAGATGTCACAGCCCTGAGTTATGGAGCTGTTTCCCAAAGAGGAGGAAGCAGTTGATTTTTCCCTCCTGGGTTTCTTAAGAGATAACAAATAAATAATATCGGCATTTGTAACATCACAATTTATACTCTTCTAAGGGAGGAAGTATAAAAGGTTATTTAATCAAGTAAACAAATTCACACCTGTTTTCACCTCTTTTTCATTCTCTTTCCCTTGAATTTTATACATGTGTACTTTTAACCTAATATTTTCTCCTGCTGAAAGAAATATTTGGCCTACAGCAAAATGCTTCTCCATAATTCCACCCTTCCTTCCTTCTAGCAAGCTTCAGAGCTCACCGTGTTTTACAAAGGGTAAGCTTTGCTATCTTACTTTCAAGATCATTCATGATATCACCCAAAATGTTATTGACCTTATGGCCTAGAGACAGATTAACATGCAAAACCTATCCAATCCTTCTGCCCTCCTTATTGAATTAAAAGATAAAAAGTAAGTAGAAGGCTGTGATTAAATAAATAAATAAATCTTCCTTATAAAAAATTTGGGACTCAAAGCTACAAATCAGAAGTACTAACCTTAAGCCCTTCCTTTGGCCAGTTCTGAATCCAAAGAAACTGACTTGGGCTGTGGGCACACAAAGAGAGCGAGGGAACAGGAGATCAGGCAGCTATAAATGCAGCAACTGCTAGCCTCATCCTAACGCGGACAGAAGGTAGTGCTCATGTAAAAGTGTTATTTTCAAGACGCTCACAGGAAGCTCCAAAGTTAACTAGGGCTGACTAAAAACTAGTGTCATTTTAGGATGCAACAAGACCTGATACAATATGGTTTCAAGTGAACAATAGATGAAAAGGTAAACTTCACCCCAGACTGTACAACACTGTAAATCTACAGCAACACTGAGATGCTGGATGCAGCTTGGTCTAGTAAGTTATTTAACCACGCGACTTCACTTTCACTTTTCACTTTCATGCATTGGAGAAGGAAATGGCAACCCACTCCAGTATTCTTGCCTGGAGAATCCCAGGGACAGAGGAGCCTAGTGGGCTGCTGTCTATGGGGTCGCAGAGTCGGACACGACTGAAGCGACTTAGCAGCAGCAGCAACATTTCCTCATCTGCAAAATGGGGATCACGCTCTGGATGTTCTGGGTTGTTAGAGTTAAATGACACTCTGCCACCAACGGCACTGTAGAGCAGTGAAACTGAGATGGGGTCTCTGGCTCCCTAGAAGTCCTTGTAATAATCCTAGGTAGCAACTGGGATCAAAGTACCAATATTCATAGTCACCAATGTCTTTTGAGCATTTATTCTGTAAAAAAAAACCAAAAACATGTTTCATATTTGTAGTCACAACAACCCCAAACTAGGTCCTCTTATCCCCCAGACAGATGGGATAACTGTAGACTGAGAGGTCACGGGACTTCTATCCAAGGCAGCTAGGAAATCCTGGAGCAAGGATTCAAACCCAGGCAATCTGCCTTCAGGGTCTGAGGTTACAGCCAGCAGACCACATCGCTTCTGGAAGGAAGCATTTAATATGTGAAAGGATGGATGGGTTAATTAATATAATTATCTGATCTTTTCATCCTCCAAGGCCTTTTTTTTCCCTTCCCAAATAAAAGAGGGAAACATTGATTTGTTCTCCCTACAGACTACAGAGTGGAATTATCTTACTAAACACCAAGCATTATTTGTTTGTACTGATTTTAACACAATAATTTGCTGAACCAAATTTTTACTACCCTGAGAGTAGGTACTCAAACACTGCCGCATAACAAAATGGCTATGCAAAAAAGCAACAGCTGATCACTACAGGCAACTACTTTTTCTTTGTAAATACAAAACTCCAATCAGCTAAAAGAGTGTAGCATGACAGATCACAAGCCAGAGACAGAGTCTTCTCCATAGGGATTTAAAGCTCAAGAATTTCAAAGTACTTAATAACATTAAATCTGAGGCAGATGGCTGAGTGCCTTAAGAGATCCCAAACTATTAAGGGTATCCCGGATAAAATTCCTTAGCTGAGTTGTCTTCTTTCTGCATCAGAAAATGGCTGGCACCACCTGGTGGCTTTCTTCCTCCTCTAAAAGCTAAATTCCACTGAACCATAAAACTAAGGCCTGGAAGATATTCTGTCAGGGTTATCCACAGAAGAAAGAAGGCAATCTTTATACTTCATTCACATAATTCTAACTAAAGTGTTGAACGAATTTAGTTTTTATCCACATGGAAATACTCTCACCTCTAGAGCATTCTCTTAAATATAGAACTTCTATCAAAATACATGAGTTGAAAAGACTCACGCCCGGCTCAGCTGGAGCACTTCTGAAACCATACAGCATGGAGAACAACCCACAACATTCATTCATGCTAAGGATGGGGAGACAATTTCCTCTAAGGCAAACGTGCTTCTGATAATGTAACTCCACTGGGTACTGTCCATGTCATCATTTTACAGGTAAGAACAATGAGGCTCAGCCTGAATTTAAAACTTTTCCCAGAACTAGGGATTTAAATGCTGTTTTACCTGTTTTTAATGGTCCTCACTGCTATATTATGATTTGCTTTGTCATGATGACCACAATGATGATTCATCCAAATATATGTGCGTGAAAATGGAGAAGTTCCAGTTTTGTTTTAAGAGTTCTATCTTTAAATCCTATTAACTAACTGCAGTCAAGTTGAAATTGTCCTCGGCTGGAAATCCTGCTAAATATAGGTGCAATTATACTGGACACACAAGTGCTCAAACATTAGCTAAATAGTTAAAAGTTCAGTACACGTTCAGTAGCTCTAAAGTCCTAAATACCTTTGCCCAGTAGAAGCACAAAAGAGATAACCAGAGGGTAAGAATTACCCAAAGGATAGGAAGGATGTTGGGTAAACTTAAACCAAACATCAACAAGGAGACACAAGTCTGAAGAAATCCACTCTGTCCAGCTCTGTCTCTCTAAGTAACTGAAAGTATGGTGACCAGGAGAACTGTGTGTTATCCTGAATGGTTTCGAGTATTATAAAACCAAATGGGAAACATATGGGAGAATTAAAGAGGTGGATGAAGCAAAGTCAAGTGACCTAGAATGTTTCACACCCATGCTAGGCTTGAACAACCTTAATAAGATGCTCAGATTGACATCCTATGAACTGAGAATCTACCTCAGCACTTAAATACATTTACCCCTGGTCCCACAGACCTACTAGTGCTCAGCTTACAATAACACTTACAAAGAGCTGACAGGCAAATTTTAATTTAAATACGTTGAAAATAACTTGAGGCATACTTTGTACAAAGAAAATGACTTTTTTGGTAGAGTTACTCAACTTACGTTGTATCTGTGTGTGTGTTCCTTCTCTTCTGAGAGTTTTCAATGAAGGGAAAAAATGGTAATTTATACAGAGACAGGGACTTCCCTGGTTGTCCAGTGGTTAAGACTCCGAACTTCCACTGCAGGAGGTGTGGGTTCAATTCCTGGGCAACAACTAAGATCCCACATACCATATGGTGTTGGCAAATGAAAACGGAAGTGTTAGTCGCTTAGTCATGTCTGACTGTGTGACCCCATGGACTGTAGCTCGCCAGGCTCTTCTATTCATGGAACTCTCAAGGCAAGACCACTGAGTGGGTAGACATTCCCTTCCCCAGGGGATCTTCTGGACCCAGGGATCAAACCTGCATCTCCTGCAACTGCAGGCAGATTCTTTACTGTCTGAACCAATAGGGAAGTCTCATGGCCAAATAAAAAGAACCCTCCCCCCCAAAAAAATCAGCACCGAGTCCTGTCACCTGCAAGCAGGATGCTCGAGATCAAGTTACTTAAATTTTCTTAGTCTCTTGTCCCTCATCTTCAAATAGAGATTTCCAGATGTGGTGGACATCAGAGCAGTTCACCAACTATTGTTTGCCCTTTGCCAGTGAAGACATGAAAGGGTTAACTACCCGGTCTCCTCTTTTATAAGTGAGAGGTGGGTAGAAGAGCATACGTTTGGTTCTAGCCCATCAGATGTATGTAGAAACAAAGTGTACTGTGTCCACTCCAAACTCTGAACTCCAGGTTCAAAACTACCCAGGGAGGGTGAGTTCTCCACGGCTCGGAGTGACTACAGTGGGCAGGACCACTCCCCACTCATTGACTCAACTGATTCATAAGTATCCTGAGAAAAAAGCAAGTCTGTTTTCTTTCTTTTCTGTGTTTTTGTTTATGTTTTTTTTTGTGGCACTGGTATTTGGGGGGTTGGTTGCATCTGTTACTTTAGACATAGCAACTGATAGACCACTTTTATAAGTTAATTATAAGGAGTAAAGTTAAGATATCCACAAGTAGTAAATGAACGACTGATTTTTTGTTGTTGTGTTTGTTGTCCTTTGATTGTTTGGTGAAATACACATTTTTGCCAAACACGTACAAATGGTTAAATGGTGTTCCCAGGGTATACTGGAGGTATATTTTTTTCTTCACATCTAACACAGAAGAGGTTTAACTGAACTAAAATATAAACCAATAAACATTTTCTTTTTTCCTTCTTTCCAGGTTCCACTAAAGATTTGATGTTGGTGTTTGGAAACCTACAGAAATTTAATCCCAAAGAAAAGAGTTCTTTCCTCCAGAGTCAGCTTCTAAGAGAGTTTAAGCAACTCAACCAAGAGCATCTTGCTTGCATGGGCAGGGGTAAAACTCAGGACTATCAGGGTCCAGCAACCCAAGACTCGACACTAAATTACACAGCTGCTATTCTTCCCCTCCCTACTACAAAATGTATTTATCTCTTTATAAATTTAAGTTCATTTTCTTCCCTTTGTTGAAAATTCTCAGCACAGAAGGAAAATACACACAAATACAAACACACATAGACTGTAGAGACTTTCTCTGCAGTACAGAAAAATAAGATACTTGACTAGCAAGGTACAAAACATGAATACGTACCTAAAATCAATTTATCAATTATGCACTATCATAGTTCAAAGGCCGTATCACATTTTTCTCCAAAATAACTAACATTAGAAGTGAGACAAAATATCACCAGCCAAACTTATTTAGATACCCTGTTTCTCTGCTTAGAAAATAATGATCAAACCAGTCAATTCTAAAGGAAATCAACCCTGAATATTCACTGGAAGGGCTGATGCTGAAACTGTAGCCCCAATATTTTGGCCACCTGATGCAAACAGCTGACTCATTAGAAAAGACCCTGATGCTGGGAAAGATTGAAGGCAGGAGGAGAAGGGGACAACAGAGGATGAGATGGCTACATGGCATCACTGACTCAACAGACATGAGTTTGAGCAAGCTCCAGGAGATGGTGAAGGGCAGAGAAGCCTGGTGTGCTGTGTTCACAGGGTCACAAAGAATAGGATGCAACTTAGCAACTGAACAACAACAAGAAGCAAGATAAAATATCAGCAGCCAAACTTATTTCTCTATTAAAAAAAATAATAATAACGCTAATTTAAATGTAACTATTTGTAGAACGTTCTAAGAGTATGTACCAGCATGTTTGTGATGTGCTACAAACTGAGATAAATGTAGCCCCCTCCCACTTCCGGTATGCAATCTAGGATGACCAACAAGTACAATTTTGCCTGACACTTACCCAGTTTAAGCACTGAAAGTCCCACAGACCCAGGAAACCACTCAGTCCCAGGCAAACCAGGAGGATGGCCCAGCACTGTCTCTATGTTAAGAAAGTCACACATCCCAAGAGTCCCCTCAATCCAGGACAAACCAGGATGTTGGGTCATGCAGTAAAGAAAAGACATCCTTGAAGCATCAAGTAAACAAGAAACATCTTCCTGGAATGTAAAGATAAAAGGAGGGACATTACATCACCTAAAACAGCTTCATATGAAAACAAAGATATATAATAGAATACTACGTAAACTCTGGATGAACTTTCAGGGGAAAAAAAACTCAAGCAGTCAAAGTAGTTGAGTTGTTCATGCTCTGTTTTTACAGAGGTACACAGGTGGAAAGAATTGATAAACAAGACTACAGAAGAAAAACTGCTGACATAGAAACATCTAGGATGCAATGTCCACACCCTCCCTAACTTGCTACATGAACCTAGGCAAGGCCTTGAACCCCTCAAAGGCACAATCACACTTCCTTTATTTTCAAACAATCCCCACTAGAAGGCCGGGACTCTGCTTTGTTAATGATGTACTATGTGCCTGGTATCTAGAACTAGGCCTGGCACACAGGAAGGGCTCACTCTGCAATGTCTCACTAAATGAGCAGATAAATCTCCCGTCAGAGATAAAACTACCACCCATGGTAGGATCTGCGAAACTATCAAAGATGATCATATTTACAGAAGAAATTTGCATACTAATAAAAGCTGTATGAAAGAGATCTCATTTATTTTTTTAAATTTCTTTATCTTATTTTCTCCCTTTTCAGTGATTTATAAATATTATGTTATTGCTTGATTTGGATTTTGTTTGGTAGTGGCGTATATTTGTAAACTTAAGTTGGGGGAAATCTGTTAGGCTAAGTTATATATATATATACTGACATGGCCACATATGTTCGGGAATATTTTCTAAAATATATTATGCTGGCAGAAATCATGTTTTCATGCTCAGTAATTAAAAAAAAAAAAAAACAAAGTTTAAGTGAAAAAGTATGAAGAGATAAGCATCAAAAGAAAGAAGAAGCTGCAGAGTTTTGATCTACAAGAGAAAGAGGAAAAGGGGGAAGAATTTGAGAGCAATGAGGATGAAGGCCAAAAGCTGAGATCCTACAGAGGAGGTTTCTAAGGTTTTAAAAGAGAATAAAGCAATCTGGGGGCTCAAGAACACAAGGGCCCAAGCCAAGTAGTCGATTCTTCTACCAGCTGGGGTTACGACTGGCCTATATGTCAAGTGTTCATGGGTCAACACTACCTACAACTGCCCTCTTTTTGAACCCCGGCACAAGGAAGAGATCCCGACCAAGGTATTTCTCCTGGTGGTTTCCATGAGGTGACACAGCACCCAGTCAGGGGGACAGCAGGCTGACAGGGATGGAATTCCCACCCCTGGTCAGCATCAGCTTTGAGCCTGCCCAGAAAAGACAGTGATCAAACACATTTAGGATAGGAGGTAGAAGTGTGGCGCTCGTACCTAATAAGTAAAAACAAACACTACAGGTATGTACACACACATGTCCATTACCAAGGTGGGGGGGCGGGGGGAGGTGGACAGAAGACATGCCTTACACCCATATTTTAAATAAATGGTAAACTATGAGAAAATATTTGTGGTCTCTACTCTGAGGCACACCACCAAATCCTTTGTTGATTTGTAACCCAAGATTCAAAAAGAAGTATCTTAATATCGATGACAATCTCTAGCAAGCCCAACACAACATGGATGTAGTGAACAGCTCAGTGGAAACTGTGAGCATTACCTTACTTGTGTGATATGAAGAGTCCTACGAGTGCATGTTTAAGATACAGATAAGTGAGTTCCTGGCAGGAGCGAGATCTTAGCTCATTCTTCTATGCATACGCTGTGCTGGTAATATTTTTAACACACACTCCAGTCCTCAAATGCCTTTACTATCAAAAGTTTCAAACACTACACTTTTCTTGGATGCTGGCAGGTTCTGATACATCTAACCCTTACTCATTAATCTGCTCTGTCAATACTGTCCTCCCCCATCAACTTAATATTAGAGAAACATACAATGAATTTCTGAATCAATAAATAAATCTTAAGATGTGTCCAAAAAGGGTAACTGCAAAGAAAAGCAGTCTCTATCTACACATGAACATATTTTATGAAATTGAGATAAAATGATTCGCCTGGCATATCTTGTAGCTAATACTAAAAGCAGAAAGCTTTACAGAAGAAAATGGTCTTCTAAACCAAGAACTCTCAGAAATGCCCTTGACAAAAATAGATCAGTTATATGAAAAGTCTAACCTTTCATTTAGGGGGAAAAAAAATTAAGCAGATTTTAAAACAAAGAAACATAAACAAACGCAATATGCTTTCTTGCACTCAAGGATTTTGCCAACACAGTAACTTAGAGTGTGCTTTGTACATACAAAATATCACATCTTTGGATGGGGAAATGAGGAATGGGTGGATGGATGGAAGGACGGTTCAATGAAAGAAGTGAAACACAGGCATCCACTCTCCACTCAAGAAGCTCAGGAATTCCTATACTGTAATTCCTATACTGTAGGAATTGCCGTTTCCATATGAGTCATACAAAAAGCCCACCATGTAAATAAAAGTGGTTTCAAAGGCTAGACTTAGCAGGATTATCTTCTCGATAACATGGATAACTTTCATGGATAGCTTTCATAGAAAAGCTTTAAGCTAGTCTTAAAAACACCACTCCAGGAAATCCTATTCAGGGTAATTTGCAACATCCACCCAGAGGGGGGCTCTGTGCCACAGGTTTCACAAAAGCAGAGATCTAGAAATCAAGCTATCTGCTGTGTCACCTGGCTCTTTAGGTTGCACTATGAAGGGCAGTTCCCACATACCCCCTGGATGATAAGCCAGGACAGATGGTCACATCCCTGAAAAGGGAAATACCTGTTAAAAGCCCACATTGAGAATTCCATGACAGCCCTGTAGTTAGGACTTCATGCTCTCACTACCAAGGACTTGGGTTTAATCCTTGGTAGGGGAACTAAGCGGAGAAGCCAATGGCAACCCACTCCAGTATTCTTGCCTGGAAAATCCCATGGGCCGAGGAGCCTGGTGGGCTGCCGTCCATGGGGTCACAAAGAGTCGGTCACGACTGAGCGACTTCACTTTTACTTTTCACGCGTTGGAGAAGGAAATGGCAACCCACTCCAGTGTCCTTGCCTGGAGAATCCCAGGGACAGGGGAGCCTGGTGGGCTGCCGTCTATGGGGTCACACAGAATCGGACAGAACTGAAGCAACTTAGTAGCAGCAGCAGGGGAATTAAGATCCCACAAGCTGCAGTACAGCAAAGAAAGCAACAAAACTCCACAATCTAGGGAAAAGTGTGGCACCTGAAAGATGGGAATAGCATCCTCTGACAGGGGCTGGAGACTCAAGTGTCTGCAGAAACCAGGAAGGTGACCATAAATAAGCACATGTGCTGGGCATTATACAAGGGGGGATGTGCTGACTGCAGCTGGAGAGGGCATGCCTATCCTTAGGATAAAAATAAATAGTTAAGGTCTGGGCTTATAGACTAGAACCTGCCCACCACATCCATGGACTATGCATTCACAATCCCTAAAACGGAAATAAAAGCATGGGGTCGAGCCAGGCTACAGGGTGCCTACCTAATACTCATTCTTCCCTTATTACTTGTGGGTAGAAGGTCAATGTCACTAGGGGAAGGATGTTCAGATGAAAGACGTCCCAGCTTCCCCTGCAGTGAGGGAAAGTTAAGGAGGTGCCAGCAGAGTCACTGGGTGGAACTTCCAAAAACTTCCTCCTAACAGGACAGACAGCTGTCATCTAATCTTATCCCCCTTCTCATCCTTCTTGCTCCCTCCTACCCTGAATTTGACAAAGGAGTCTCATTCAAGGTGAGGATAAGAGCCTGACTCAGGAACAGCAGAATAGAAAACAAAAATCATGATATTACAATGGGCTTTAAACACCCTAGATCACTTTTGCCTAGACTTTTCATTTCCTGGAGAAAAAAGTCAGTCTTATATAGGTTACCATTTTAGGGTCTCTGCATTATCATCCCAATATAATTAACTCTAAATGACATTAATTCAATTAATCCTAAATGATACTAATACAATTAATCTTAAATGATACAGAGCCCGAGGTACTTCCAAGATGAATCAGAATATTTACAGAAATGAAAGCAATAAGGATATAGTGAAAGAGGGTCCAACCTAGTGGCTTTCAATTCTTCGATACGGATGTGACCACTAGATCTGACACGTTCTACACAGCTGGCTCACCTTGGGCAAGCTTCTTATCCTGGCAGTCGTCGGCTTTCCCATGGGGACTCCAAGAGAATCTACCTCCCACGAAGAATGCAAGGATTGCATTAAATTGTTGACCTAAGACACTTAGTGCCCAGTGTACAGGATGTACTCAAAGAAAAATGCCATTAGGAGTATGACACAGTATAAGTCCAAAAGACAGAAAATGGCCTGTGAAATGTTTGCTTTGAGACCTTCAGGCAAAGGATCCAACAGCTCTGAAGAACTGGGAGGAAATGTAATTAAATAAGTGAAGTCAGAAGGGGGCAGATGGCACATGCATACTTATAAGAACCACTCCTGGAAAGCATTACACTCACTGGGGACATCAGTTCGAGTGAGGGGGAAAAAAGCACAGCGTTAAACCAAGCATATGGAGAATGAAATCCCTTCATTCACCTCTCCTTCTCCAACTCACTTGTGCAAAGGATAGTCACTGGGAGCTTTTCCTGGTCAGGCACCCCCATTTCTGCACGAAAGACGACGGAATTAATATGTACATATGCACGTGTACACACACACATACACACAGAGGCTGTCTGCTCTTTCAGATTTACTGACTGTAGTGCTGTCCAACAGAATTTTGTGCACTGATGCAAACAATTACATCACACTATCCTACATGGCAGCCACACGTGGTTACAGACCACATGGCAGTGGTGCTGGAGGGATTGAGGGTCTTTTCATTCTTTTTCATTTTCATCAATTTATATTTCAATTTAAATAGACCCATGTGGCTAATGGGCACCACAGTGGATAGCATAGGCACAGGGAGAGCTTGGAGACTAGCAAGTTGGAAAGAAGAAAAGCAAGGAAAATTGAAGACTCCAGAGGGACAGAACGTAGGACCTATCCCAACACCCCTCTGTATACTAAACTTTCAGTATCAATTAAATAGCTCACATGTTCAGCTTTTCCATGCCTACCTCCTCCATCCAATCTTAAAAAAAAAAAACTATCCCAGGTGACAGAAATTAAAATCAAATGGCAGGTGGTGACAAACACTTAAGGTCCTATCCAATAAACTATCTACAAGAGCACTAAGTGAATGAACTCTGATGCCCAATCCAATTTAGTCCAAACTGCATGCTGCCTGATGCTGTTTCCTTTCCACACATCCCAACCTGCAGAATGACAAGATCACCTTCACATCAAGTAATAGAAATGCTGCAGCATTACAGAAAACAAGGAGTCTAAGAGATCACACCAAGCTTTGCTCCTATTTATTCTAACATATTTCGGATGAATAAGGGAGGATATCATGAGCTAAACCTTCAGGTCAACAATCCTTTTTTAAGTGATCAGCTTATTTGGGGTGATGGTTAAAGTCTGTGGACTTTATTCTGATTGGTTCATGGTGAGGTAACAAGGTAATGTTTCAGGAATCTTAATCATCAATATTCTGGTTCCAACCAGTCTGGGTTGTCAGCATGTAGTCAGCACCCTCCACCTGGGCAGGGGTCTTAGTTTCTGCAGAACAACTCAAAGATATGCAACGGATTGTCACATATGTATATCCCTCAAGGAGGAATTAGGGTTTTGTTTTATTGCTGAATTACTGTTTAAGTTACCAGGATTTTGTTAGCTTCACTGCTTTTGTTAATTTCTGCCTCACTTCCCTAATTAGTAACTGCTTCAGTCTGCTTGTTGGAACTCTAGGAAGGCTGAGGAGAGAGGGAAGGCTCCTCAGAGTCCTGCTGGGTTTCACTTCCCGTTTTCTGTGATACTCCTCAATCCTGAAGGGAATAAGAAAAGGACAACAAAGGGAATAGTTCTGCTCAGTTGTGTCCCACTCTTTGCAACCCTATGGACTGCAGCACACTGGGTTTCCCTGTCCTTCACCAGCTCCTGGAGCTTGCTCAAACTCATATCCATCAAGTTGGTGGTGCCATCCAACCATCTTGCCTTCTGTCATCCCCTTCTCCTCCTGCCTTCAATCTTTCCTAGCATCAGGATCTTTTCTAATGAGTTGACTCTTCGCATCAGATGGCCAAAGTATTGGAGCTTCAGCTTCAGCATCCATCCTTCCAATGAATATTCAGGTTTGATTTCCTTTAGGATTGACTGGTTTGAACACCTTGCAGTTTTGAATAGAGAGAGGTTAATCATCAACTTGGCGGGGGAACTTGATTTTGACTGCAGCCAGCACATGGAGGAACAGGATCTTCTCTTCTCTGGGAGGCTTGATACATGCTCAAGTTTATAGGATGCCAAATGGAAGTGGACCTCAAACTGCACCAGACTTCTTTTTTCTTAATTGAGTGACATATGAAAAACTGTCAACCAGTCTCCTCAAAATGCAGGAACCATATGAAAACCAATATAACCTAACTGCCCTATTCACTTGACAGGAATCAGCCAGCTCAAACAGAGGTAATGGTGCTGAGCAGGATACATGGCCAGCGCACACACACACAAGCACACCTGGCAGAAAGGCAGACCTTATTTCTCCATAGGAGTTGGCCTTCTTCCTAGGGGCAGCTGCTAGAGTCATGGTCAGAGGTATTCAGAACAGGAAACAGAACTGGTCTTTATGAGGACTGGCAAGTGGTCTTCTGGAGGGAGGACACATACGAGGCCTGCCCAAAGTCTGAGACTGTTGTAGATTTTACAAACCATCAAAACACAAAAATGAAGCCAAGTCATCTATGATTTCAGCTGTGTCCTACTTTTCACATTTTAACAACACTAAAATGGATGGAAACTGTGTAATTATCACCCAAGAATCATTGAAAACTAGAGTGCTTTGATGGCTATTCTGTAAATTTACACAGGTTAAGCCTCACATTACTCTGGCCAGAGCAGAGATCTTGGAAGCCAATTGACGGAGGTCGAGTTTCCTGCCAGATCACACAGTTCAGAGTTCAAGGTCTCTGATCTTCTTCCCCTCGAGGATATGCTATAAGGAGCTGATCAGCAAGGCTGTTATTTTTTGGCTCTTCTGCCCAGTATTCCCCTAAAGAAAGAACCTGAAGGGAAGCAGAATTTGCCACCCCAAAATATGTCTCTCAGAAAAAAATACTGTTTTAGGGCTGATAATTTTTAAGAAACAGCCGAAAGGGTGAACCTCTGAAAAGTGAGTAAGAATTACCTTTTATAAGAGACATTTACTTGATAAGGGAAATCTCCATTTGTTAAGGGTATCTTCCTGTCTGTCCCAGAAAAGGAACATGAATAAGAAATTCTTATCAACAGAGAATCAAGGATTTAAAGCTGCATATTAACCACAGTCTGGTTGACTGTGGTTTTCTTGGAATCTCCCATAACTGACTACCCCCTATTTCATCCCTAACACCTTCTTTTGTCTTTTACTGGAGATGGCATTTAAGATATGGTTTGGGTTATTTCAGGGAATATTATTCAGTTTTCCTAGGTATATTTCCTGTATACAAAGGTAAAGATGTTATTAAACCTCTATTTGTTTTCCTCCTGTGATTCTTTCATTTATTACTAAGAGGGTGGCGGGGGGAGCGTCTCAGCTAAGACCAACAGGGTAAAGATAATATTATTTTCCCTTCCCTAAAAAGCTAAAAATGTGCACACCTGAGCTGCTGCCTTTCTTGAAATTCTGAAAAGTGCTATGCCCTAGGAAGCTGGTTAGATGGTGCTATAGTCTGTCAGACTATATATGGGACAGTCACAGGTGGGTCCTGCTTTACCTGTACTTCATTCTTTTCTGGAGGGAAACCCTGAAAGCATCCCTTAGGCATTTAAAAGGATACTTGACGGGGAGAGGGAAGGAATGCATTGACCAAGCAATATAACATTTACACTATTAACTGTATTAATTGCAAAATGATAATAACAAGTATAATACTTTAATAATGGTATAATCTTAAATGTAATCATTGCATTGGACAAAAATTCAAGACAAACTGAAACTTCCAGATGACTTCAGAAAGAAGTCTCTGCTCCATGTTGACATAACATGAAGTGAAGTTGCTCAGTCGTGTCCGACTCTTTGTGACCCCGTGGACTGTAGCCCACCAGGCTCCTCCGTTCATGGGCTTCTCCAGGCAAGAATACTGGAGTGGGTTGCCATTTCCTTCTCCAGGGGATCTTCCCGACCCAGGGATTGAACCCAGGTCTCCTGCATTGCAGGCAGACACTTTAACCTCTGAGCCACCAGGGAAGGTTAACATGAAGGGACGTTTATAAAACAGTGTGATTAGCAAAAAGAAAGTTCCATGCCTAACATTCACAACACAAGCCAGTTGTTGTGGAGACAATACATCAGTGGGTCTGTGCCGAACTCAACAAATTTTCCACCTTGTGGATTTATGACTCTGTTTGGATGGGAAATGCTATTAATAAATTTGAAAAGATGAGAAACAGGATTTTCAAAATTCTAATAAGAGATCACTAAATCATTGCTTCTTCCCAGGAGGAATTTAAAATTCCTCTAACTCCATTCTACTCCTTATCTCTTCATGGGCTACAGTTCTGACTTTCTCCCTCTTTTGGGAAGAAGTAAGGGGTCATGGGTAGCATTATGACCCTAAAAGTTTGCTTTTTAAAAACACTGAGAAAGTTGAAAATAAATGTTTAATGACTCAAAAAAAAAAAAAAAAAAAACCACGAGGACCTGCTTTTCTCGTCTCTACAAGAAACTCCACCTGTTTGATGACATGAGGTAAACCAACACTGCAATTTTCAAGGATTACTTTAGAAAAATACATAATCTCCAACTACATGTAATTGCAATAGCAATAAATCAAATCACATTTTATCATTGATTTTATTAGTAATTCAAAGTTAACTCATCTTCACTCCTGAATGAGCAAACACCAAGTTTCTCTGTATCAACTATAAATACAAGCGGAATCTTCAAACTTAAAGAGCAAGAAATTCTTACCATGGGCAGGAAAGGGAGTGAAGGGAACAATTAATGATGGTATGCTGCCCACAAGAATGTAGACCCCAGACCAGTTGGACCTGAAGGTTGATGATGTTGACTGCTACCTACCACACCACCAATCCAGGAAAAGAATGTCCACAAGCTGATCACGCCCTCTTTGAAGAACTGCTATAAAACTGCTCACTATCTCCCCCAAGTTGGGACACATGCTTTTGAGGGTATTAGCCAGCTGTGGCCCCCTTTATCTGGCAAAACAATAAAGCTACTCTTATGCTTCACCCAAAACCCTGTCTCCGAGATCTGGTTTAGCACTGATGCACAGAGAAGTTGAGATTTCAGCACCACTACTGTGGCATGTGCTTTAAATATGTCATTTTCTTTTCTCCTTATACCAGAATCGTAAGCAAGCATACTAAGAGCCTTCTTCAAAAATGGACACAAACACTGGGTCAAGGAGGAACCAGAGCCTCATAGCTGGGCAGTGAGAGTGCTGGTCTCTGCAGCTCATGCGTTTCCTCTTCCTCCCTCCACACTACTCAAAATGAAACAGTTCACCTCAGATTGGACTCAGACACAGCCAAAACCCACTCTGGGACTTGAACCCACCTGGCTGTGACTGAAACCTAGCCAAAACCCACAATCTTTCAACTGAGATCACAACACCTGGCTTCAGAACCTCAGTCCAGTCCAGTCGCTCAGTCATGTCCAACTTTTGCCAACCCCATGGACTGCAGCACGCCAGGCTTCCCTGTCCATTCCCGGAGCTTACTCAAACTCATGTCCATCAAGTCAGTGATGCCATCCAACCATTTCATCGTCTGTCACCCCTTCTCCTCCCGCCTTCAATCCTTCCCAGCATCAGAGTATTTTCCAATGAGTCAGTTCTTCGCATCGGGTGGCCAAAGTAGTGGAGTTTCAGCTTCAGCATCAGTCCTTCCAATGAATATTCAGGACTGATTTTCTTTAGGATGGACTGGTTTGATCTCCTTGCTGTCCAAAGGACTCTCAAGAGTCTTCTCTAACACCACAGTTCAAAAGCATCCATTCTTCAAAGCTCAGCCTTCTTTATTGTCCAACTCTCACATCCATACATGACTACTGGAAAAACCATAGCTTTGACTAGACAGACCTTTGTTGGCAAAGTAATGTCTCTGCTTTTTAATATGCTGTCTAGGTTGGTCATAGCTTTTCTTCCAAGGGGAAATTGTCTTTTAATTTCATGGCTGCAGTCAACATGTGCAGTGATTTTGAAACCCAAGAAAATAAAGTATCTGTTTCCATTGTTTCCCCATCTATTTGCCATGAAGAGATAGGACCAAATGCCATGATCCTCATTATTTGAATGTTGAGTTTTAAGCCAACTTTTTCACTCTCCTCTTTCACTTTAATCAAGAGGCTCTTTAGTTCTACTTTGCTTTCTGCCATAAGGGTGGTGTCATCTGCATATCTAAGGTTACTGATATTTCTCCCAGCAATCTTGATTCCAGCTTGTGCTTCATCCAGTCAAGCATTTCTAATGATGTATTCTTCATATAAGTTAAAAAAACAGGGTGACAATATACAGCCTTGACGTACCCCTTTCCCAATCTGGGAAAGACCCAGTTTCCCCCTCAGTAAAGCATCCATAAGCCTCTTATCCGGAGAAGGCAATGGCACCCCACTCCAGTACTCTTGCCTGGAAAATCCCATGGATGCAGGAGCCTGGTGGGCTGCAGTCCATGGGGTTGCTAGGAGTCGGACACGACTGAGCGACTTCACTTTCACTTTTCACTTTCACGCACTGGAGAGGGAAATGGCAACCCACTTCAGTGTTCTTGCCTGGAGAATCCCAGGGATGGGGGAGCCTGGTGGGCTGCCGTTTCTGGGGTCACACAGAGTTGGACATGACTGAAGCAACTTAGCAAGCCTCTTATCCTTCTCCATTCATGGGAGGACTATTCCCACTATTTGGGGGAAGGGGCAGAGATTTCCAGGAATTGGGCCACCTCCCACTTTTGGTCTTTGATGGTCAGTCGTCGAACTGTCATGGCGCCTCTGAGTGTGTCATTTAGCTTTCTAATGTGTTACGATGAGTGTATACTGAGGATCAAGTTCTAGTCAAAGTTGACTTGACTGCCATCTTAGACCCATCTGATTCTAATCAGCTTATGTTGCCTCCTTGGGCTATGTCATTCTTTCAAAGGCTGTGCCCTGCTCCCTTCCCTCCTGCTCCAAAAAGAGAGAGAAGTCCTCGTGGGAGGTCACAGGGATCTCTGGGTACATCGCTAACAGGACCTGTGGGGATCTGCCATGGTAATGGCATCCTCAGTCAGATGCTACAGAGAACGTCTCTCTGGGACCGTGATTTGAGCTGCCCTCCACCAAGGCAGCTGGTGCCTCTGAAAGGCGTCCTCAGGAGAGAAAAGCAGGATGTATGGTAAACTCATCGTGAGTAATTTTCCCTCTTCCATTTCCACCACCTCCTTTGAGAAGAGACTGCCCTTCATAGATTTCAACTGGGTTTGACATGACAAATTACACTTCTGAGCCATTTCAAAATAACAAACAACACTCATTACCTTCCCTTGTTTTCTCATTACTTCCAAAGTAACATGCAGAATGCAAATAAGAGGGGCATAGCTCGTGTCTCAATGAAGGTCTGATTTTAGCAGTATTTCAAAGGATGTCAGTGGGTCAGCTGATGGCATGCCCTGTAACCACGAGGCCAAATTTAACAGTGACAGAAAATAAAGTCTCCTCACACTAGTTTTCAGCTTGGGGGGTGCACAGGGGATGGGGGGCTTGGCTATATGCTCTTGATGTTAATAATCCATGTTTTCTATGATTTCTCCAAAGAGCTATATTCTTTATCAGAGATCACAAATAAGAAACCAAAGGACTGAACATATCTCATGTAACTATTTTGTTTGCCAAAATGATATTTTGCTTTGTTCTTTAGTTAGCAGTTTTACAGACCATGTGTGCACTCTCTCATCGAGCTACCACCCCACCAATTCTGACTGTTCCAGAAAGGTGAGGGTCACTCCTATGTCACCTCCCTGGCCCCTAAACATTTTCTGTTGCAATCTCCATTTTATATATTCAGAAGAGGAAAAGAACACACCTCATGTCCACAAAAAGTATGCCCCCTGCAACCCCATTTGTATATAAACCCCAGAAACTGGGGATGTTAAATTAATATCCTCACAGAGGAAAGAGTCCAGAATAGATTATTACAAAAAATAAACACAAAGAGAGTTAATGTTAAAGCGTGAACATTAAACTGCCTCTGACCATGGAAGTTAGAGAAAGCCTCCCAAGGAGAGGCCATCTGACCCTGGTCTTGAAGATGACTGGAAGGTAGCAGAGGGGAGGGGCAGCCTGAGACAATGAAGATCAGAATGACTCAAGGGCTGAGTCACAGGGACTGCCTCCACTGTCCCATCTAAGAGTGCATCAAACTATCCCTTACCACAGAGCAATCAATAAAAACCAATAAAACTACTTACAAGGCAACTTGTCAAGATGCGAACAGGCGTGTACAGTCCATGTGCTAACAACAGGGTCAGGCATTGTGAGATGGGAGATCTGGAAGAACCGGTAAGGTCTCTCACACACAGTCACACAGAGCATGCCCTGTCTCTAATGGGCATCCCTGGGCCCTCCAGCTTGACATCTTGTTCAGCTTGGACTTCTTTGTTCTCCTCACATCTCATGAGGCACTGGCCACCTTCCCCTTCCTCCTGCATTCTAGGAAGGCAGCACAGCCCAGCAAGAGTCAGTCTAGCCTAAAAACTCAGATGCTAGACCAAGATCTGCCTTGTTCTGAACCCTGGTTCTTCTGGTTCTCAACAAGTCATCCCCAGGCTGAGATTTTTCTTCTGTAAAATGGGGGCAACAACAGTAACTACCTCATGTCAGTCGCTCAGTCATGTCTGACTTTCTGTGACCCCATGGACTGTAGCCCACTAGGCTCTTCTGCCCATGGGATTCTCCAGGGAAGAATACTGCAGTGAGTTGCCATTTCCTTCCCCAGACTACCTCACAGGGTTGGTGCTTATGAAGTAACTTAGCTCCAGTCTTACAGTGACATCTGCTAACATTTATTAACAAAAAAATGTTAGCCTTAATTATTCATGCCTTCGTGCTGAGCCCTTTTCTCTCCCTGTCTTTGGGCTCCTTCTCTAGATCACACTCTATCTACCACAACTAAAACAGCGATGCAGCAACGTTTGCACCTGGACTCCATTCCCGAGCCCATGTCCAGCTTGAGGGTTCCTTGGAACTTAGTTATAACCAATGAAATGTGACATGAGACCATTTATAAACTTGGCATACAAAAGCTTCAGGCTGCTCTGTGCTTTTTCTTCTTCCACCAGCTTGTTGCAGATATGACATGGAAGCCACAGACTGAAGATGCAGAGTCCCCGAAATGGAAAAGACTGGGGTCCTGAATCACCACTTCAAAGAGAGCTGCATGTCAATTACAAACACCGCTTTTGGACGTTATGTGAAGGAGAAATTAATTTCTACGGTGTGAAGTCACAGAGGCTCTGGAGTTAATCTGCTAAATCAGCTAATATTCCCCAACATAATCATGATGAAACAATTCTCTCCTCACTACCTACAGAATGAGATGTAACCTTCCTAGCACAGCATTCAAGGTCTCTGCCAATCCAGCCCCAACTACTCTACAAGCCCATTTCCCACCAAAAGCCAGTGATGCACCTAGTACTTTCCATAAGTACCAGATATCGCCAGGCCTCTGTAATCCTTGATACTGTTCCTCTTAGGGTTCCTTCTATCAGAAGGCCCAAATCCCTCAATACCTGACAAAATTCCTATCAGCCTTCAAGGATTAGTTCATATACAACCTCCACTGAGCCACCCGTGTGGAGTTGGTGACCATGTCCTCAGGCTTCCAGAACAGCTGGAACAGACTAGGTTCAATCCTTTACTACACGAAGCTGCCTTATAATACTATAAGAGTGAACGGCCTCTGTATCATCACATATACTGGGTGCACTTGAAGGAAGAGGCTGAGAGCTCCCCGACTTCATGTTCTCAACCCTGAACATACTAGCTGGCAGGAGTGGGGCCCTGGTAAATGTTGCACGAGTAGATTCATAGAGGCACAGAGGAAAGGGGGCACATTCCAGCTACCAAATGAGGCCACTTCATTGTGCAATTCTTGGCAGGTCTGTTACCTTTGTCAACAGTCCATTCTCAGCTTTGGAAACTTGGACCACTGAGTATCAGAAGCCAGATAAGGATGTTGGTAAATACAGGCAAATTCATTCCACTGCCAGACCAAGAGCTCAAAGCTCTAATCCATCCATAAAAAATGAACAAATGGATGAAAAATCAGCAATAATCTAAATGCCACCACATACATCAATAAAGCTGGAAAAAAAAAAAAAAAGCCCAACAATGTTATATAATCTATGACATATCCATAAATGGAATTATTACAGAGCTATAAAAATAGATGCAGACCTCAGATGGCAACTGCAGTGACAGTTCCTTGGGGATTGGGTCCTCTCTCCTAAACGCCCAGCAAGTAACTTTCTGTCAGAGCTCCTTCACAATCATTGCTACAATTATTTGACTATTATCCGTCTCTCCCAGTGATATTGAATGATAGTGGCAAGCATGTTCTTTTGTGTAATTTTTAAAAGTTAGTGAATGAATAAATACATGAATGAATGAATATTCAACAGAATACTGACAAGAAAAAATAATATACTTATAAATTTAAATTTAGGTTACAGAAGAGCATATTCAACATAGTCCTATTTTGCAAATGAAAAATTTTACATCCGCCTGACAACACACACACACACATACACACACACACAGTAAGGAGCCTATGGAAGATCTTTAACCAAAGTGTCAATAATGGGCTTTTCTACCCAAGATGAAAATGTCTGTAGGGTGTTTATAATCCTGATCAGAAGACTCGAGGCTCTTTCTCTTTCTTTTTCCTGGTCCAGTCCAATCGAGTTTCCTCCTGAGCAATGGATGGAATGGACCACTTCTGTGAGCAGGTGGAAGAGGTGGCTTGCTTCCCTGCCTTGCTTGCCAACTGAGAAAACAGCAGCTGTGATGAGCAAGTGTGGATGGTCCAGGCCATCCATCAGCCATGGCACCACAACAGGGCCCAGGGCACAAGCTGAGCAGTGAGACCGCCGGATCTGCTACTGTGTTGCCAGCTGCACATCAAACTGGAAAAAACAGCACTTTGCATTTTCAGTTACCCAGTTTGAGCAGGCTTACTATGGAGAAGAGTTATAGAAGGAGAGAAAGCACTGGGACCCTTTCCCTGCTACCTGCCTCCAGGCTGTGGTGAAGAACCAGGTAGCTTTTCGAGGTGAATCACTGGAAATACTGAACTAATAGGAAAGTTCTGCCTAGTCACTGTTTGGCTCTTCAGTCTCAAGCCTCAGTCACAACAGGGAGATTTCACTGAGGCTGCATAATAAGGGAAGTGAAGATTTTTGTAGGGAAAGCTGGCAGGGATAAAGGAATATATGTAAATATCTACCATTATCATAAGGATATACAAAAACAGCTCTGCCCTTCAACACTTTAGATAAGGACATCTACAGTATTGCTACACACATACATATGTACATATGCACACACATGTATATACACGCTCATCCATGCCTATACATGTAATACATGCATGCATACTCACATACATATACTATGTATGTGGAAGGTGTACATATGATAATGTTCTATTTAAAAAATCAGAAGTAAGGGAAACTAGACAGCACATACTGATATTCTTCACCCTTTGATGGCACAATTTGTTCCTGGAAATTTGATAAACAAATAATCTAGGGAAACTTCCCTGTCAGTCCACTAGTTAAGATTTCATGCTTCCAAGGCAAGGGCCAAGGTTCAATCCCTGGTCGGGGAACTAAGATCCCTGAATGCTGTGTGGTGCAGCCAAAAAAAAATCTAGGATGTGTGCCAAAATGAAAACATGGAAATATCCAAAGCAGTAACTTTGGTACATCGAAACAAGGATCACTTTGCATACTTTAAAAATCACAGGTGCATCTGCTGACGGGGAATGATGTTCATGAAGCATTATTACATGAAAAACAAACCTCAAAATACTGTAATTGTTTTCAAAATATTACATATATTCATTTAAATTTTGTTAACATAAACATATAACATATAAACTAAACATTTATATTATTCTATTAAAATATAAATATTACATAGGATATAAAACTATATGAGTCATATATAAAATGAAGGTATACTACACATGAATAGCATAGATATGCTTGGGAGGGATTGTTGATATTGACTCTCTTTATGTTTTTCTCCCGTATTTTCTACTTTTTTTCTTTAAAAATGAGATATGCAGGGTTTTTTTTTAAGGTGGGAACAAAGAAAACTCTAAAGCAAAAGGGAAGACTACCTAAACAAGGGTTCAGAAAAGCCGGTTGAGAAAGAATGAAACTAAGCAGGACCCTGAGGGTTTCCTGGGCACAGAAATCTTTTTGTGTCCCTTATTCTTATTTGCAGGGAATAGGCTTCAGCCACCAAATCCTTCCCTGAGTTTCAAAGTTCAACAGCTCAGTTCTAATCATGGAAGGGAAGGGATGAGACATGAGGGAGGAGCAGTCAAGAAACAATCCTGCAGCCTTGAGCCAAGATCCTGGTTCCTCTTCAAGGGATACATATAACAATATCTTTGAACTCTTCTACAGAACTAGAACCGCCAACAAATGGAAGATGTTAACTACTTGATGAAGCAGTCTTCATTCCAAAGAAGAAGGCCACAGTCTGATAACGTGAAAAACCACAGAGGCTGATCAGGAGACCACCTGAGGCCAGATTAAAGGAGTGCATGCCCTGCACAGACCTTAATCCCTATCAGCAACTCCCCATCCCTTGAACCACTGCTATAAAACTCCTCACCCAATCCTTCTGGGTTGGGACACACAGTTTTGAGGGTATGAGCCCACTGTATCCCCGTCCGACTGGCAAAGCACTAAAGCTATTCTTTTCTACTTCACCCAACAACACTCTGTCCCTGAAAATCAATCCTGCAACAGTACACAGAAGCCAAGTTTCAACATCAAGACCAAGTTATGACAGAATAATCTATGTAATATGTACTCTAGAACTAAAGAGAGGCAGTGTCTCAATTATATGCTTATAGAGGCACGATAGCATTTTCACCGTGGGCACTGTCTCCTACACCTTTCATCTGTCCCCCTTCCCCTCTCCTTCCCCAGGCATCTGAACTTCACTTCTTTCTAAGGTTGACCATTTTCCACAACTGGGGTGCTGCCATATTAATCAAATAAATTTGATAAACAGCATAACTCAGGGTTGCTCACCAAGTGTGGAAGAGGTCAGGTAGTCAGCACAGGGAAGAGGGTGAGAGATTATGGAGCAGTGAGGACTGCAGCCAGCCAACAGGATGAGCAGCCACACAACTGCTGCCGGCCGTTGCTGAGCAGGATGCAAGCCCCTTCATGTCCATCCATCTGCAGCGCTGAGCAGGATGCAAGCCCCTTCATGTCCATCCATCTGCAGCGCTTTGCAGGATGCAAGCCCATTCATGTCCATCCATCTGCAGCGCTGAGCAGGATGCAAGCCCCTTCATGTCCATCCATCTGCAGCGCTGAGCAGGATGCAAGCCCCTTCATGTCCATCCATCTGCAGCGCTGAGCAGGATGCAAGCCCCTTCATGTCCATCCATCTGCAGCGCTGAGCAGGATGCAAGCCCATTCATGTCCATCCATCTGCAGCGCTGAGCAGGATGCAAGCCCCTTCATGTCCATCCATCTGCAGGTCTTTTTAAGGAGAAGCTGAAAACCCAGATATCTGGGAAATCTGATATTTTAAGTGTCCATTTACCAATGGGTGTGCCCTGGGGTGAGTTACCTAACCTCTCTCCAGCACAGTTTTCTCATCCTGTAAATTGGAGGTAACAACAATGTCTCCCCCAAGGCTGCTGTGACATATAAATGACTTCAGACTTAGAAGCACTTTGTGTGGATCAGACCTTACCTGGCCCAAAATAAACACCTAGTGTTTATCATCATCCAACCATCATCCACCCACGCTCCCATGGTCACCCCAAAGAACCACTATGTCAGAAGCCCCCTGAGAGCAGGGCCTGTGCCTCCATGAGTTTTGGTTACCCGACGCCTAGTGCAGTGTCTGGCACACTGATGGCAGCAACGCTTTCTGAATACATGAAGCAGTCCTGGAATATTTCCCCAAGAGCTAAGGTCCAGAATTCCTTTCTGTATCACTAACTGAGAACCCACATCATATTAAAGGATGTGAATGGGCTGCACAGAAAACAGCTACCGCGTAAAGCTAACCTCAGCCAGGGGAGGACTGGGAACAGATGGTGGTCCCAGGGGTGACTCCTTGTAACTGCTGATCTATCAAGACTCCACAAGTCACTTCTCTCTGCTCTGTCATTTGTTTACGAGTCTACCTGCTGAGAAAAATCCCCGTGAGTTCTTTTGGTCCATATGCTGTTCTGAAAAGTTGGCCCTGTGTTAGGAAGCAGAAGTGAGAAGTGCCTGGGCCTCCCTACTCTGGGCTTCTCACCTGGCCTAGACAAGGGGACTTGCAAGACTAACTATTATCTAAACCATCTTGCCAACGACTCCTTTCTTGAAACAAAACCTTAGATGTTTCTACAGATGAGAATGGATAAGAATAAACACCACTGTGACAATGTGTCAGACCCCATACTAAACACTGTCAATAACACTTATATCAGCTTTACAACAACTTTTGAGCTAAGTATCAATTTTCCCATTTTACAGAGGAAGAAAGCAAAGCTGAAAGAGGTGAAGGAACACAATCATCGTCAAATGGTAAAACTCACATTCAAATGGCAATATGACTCTGAAGACAGAGCTCCATCACTTAAAATCCCAGAGAGGTTCCCAGTATTCTGGAAACATGGCTCAAAATCTCTGGAAGTCGGTCACAAAGTCTCCACATAACATGTGCTAAGCATTTATCTGCAGAGGTGCTTACCGACATACAGTCTCACACCCTCTGAACTCTACTGAAAAACTGTCTGCTCTATTCCTTTCGCCACCCAGTCACTTCCTGGGGCTAATGGATCTCCCTAGAGAAACCTTAAGCCATTAAGGGGCACGGGTAACAGGATGAACCATTCCTGCATTGCCCAGCTCCACAAAGACTTGGTAGATGAGTTTTCCAACTCTTAATGAGGCTGAAACTCCAGTACTTTGGCCACCTCATGCAAAGAGTTGACTCATTGGAAAAGACTCTGATGCTGGGAGGGATTGGGGGCAGGAGAAGGGGACGATAGAGGACGAGATGGCTGGATGGCATCACTGACTTGATGGACGTGAGTCTGAGTGAACTCCGGGAGATGGTAATGAACAGGGAGGCCTGGCGTGCTGCGATTCATGGGGTCGCAAAGAGTCGGACACGACTGAGAGACTGAACTGACTGAACTGAACTTAATAAGATAATAGGTAATATTTTGCATATTTTACTCAATTCTTGACTTCTCCTTGAAGTCTACCCTGTTTCATTTACAATAATCTGCTAAACACTGACCACTTTCAATTCCCTTACCTTGCTCTACTTTCTTTTCCCCCACAGTTCTTATCAGCTTCTACTGTATTCTATAATTTTCTAATTGATTATGCTTATACTTTTTTATCTATCCTACCCTACCTACCTACCCTTTTTAGAATGTACACTGCCTAAGGGCAAGCCTCTTTGTTTTTTAATGATGTATTCCAAGTGTCTTACAACAGAGCCTGGCACACAATAGGCACCCAATGAATACTTCTAAGTGAACTAAACTGAAATAGAGATTCTTACTATTTAGCATCTCACATTTCTTGCCTGCAATTAAACGATTCCACTGCCAGCTATTTCATGTCTGAGAGTGAGAATGAGAGGGTGAGAGACGTGTGGACCACATAGTATAAGACTGGGCACAAAGTAATAAAGTGTCAATATATCTCCCAGAAAATGAAATCTGCATTGCATTCCAACACCTGGCTGTATAGATTGAATCACTGATTGCTACCCTTAAAATGGATCAAGTTACTTCTGCGGTTGGGAAAGCCATTCTTCATTAAATGCAATTCCCCTTAGAAAGAGCTATTTATTCTACCAACGATGCTGAGAGTTTATTTCTACTGTAGACAGAAGCCTATAATGTTGACAAATATCTATAATGTAAACAAACATGGGAAGGACAGGAATGGACTTAATAGGCTGCCTAAGCACTGGGATATGATTTTTTTTTTTTTAATTCTCAGGACCCAAGGTCAATTCAATACTGGAGAAGGGAGTTTGGGTCGCCAATGGTTCTTCAATTCCATTCTGAGTGAGTAAGGAGGACTGTCCAAAAGACAGAAAGCTTTTATAACAATAAACTATTCATATTCTGATCTCCTCACAAGATCTTGGTCTCCTAGAAAGTGATGGCCTTGTCTCAGTGCATCTTTATACCCTGTGGTCCCTACACGATGACTGAACTAAGCAAGCAACTCAAATTAGGAAGGGGAGAGGGGGAAATGAAGGGGGAAACGGAAGGAGCCAGAAAGGGAGAGAGCATGGATCTGCAGAGAAGTAGGTAGAAAAGAGAGAGCGAGAGAGGGAAGGAGGAAAAATCACAGGAAAGAGGAGAGGAGAGAGAAGGAGAAAACTGGACGGTGTGCACAGTGAGGCCCTACCATTTTAGTAAAGAAATGAAGACATACTATGGTCTTAAGGCTTTTATATGTTCCTACAAGTACAGAAAGCTAATCAATCTGGCATCACTGGCTGGCTGGAGTGGGGCTGAGGGAAGGGAGAGTTTGGAGGGGGCAGGAGGGAGGTTAACATTCCTTTCCTGCACCTCTGTAATATGTGACTTGCTCCAGCACTGGGGTTATGGAACTACCGCAAAGCCATCCAGCTAAGAGCACAGCACTGAGAGAAGGCAATGAGGAATTACAGAGGGGAAGAGGAAGAAAAACAACTGTGGAACCCTGGGTGCTTCCCAGGAGGCAAATGCTGGATCTTAGAAAGCAACAGAAACATGGTGTAAGGCCAGCAGAGCACAAAACATGGCAGGTGGAGCCAGAAGAAAATGGAATAAGAAGGCACTTTCACCTGGGACCAGACTAAGGTATGAGACTTCAGAAAGAAGCGGGGGGAAGGTGAGATCTGGACAATTATCAGTACCTTGATGCAAAGTTTCTAGTGAATGCTGGGAAAGAAACTCAAAAACTTGCCATGAAGATGAGGCTAAATATTATGGAAAGAGATCCGCCAACTCTCCTTTGTCCTTCACTCCATATAATCATTGTTCCTTCTTGAACTACTCCAGAAAACCCTGGATGAAGTACTTGGGTTTAATACTGCTAAAGCAGATCAGCCCTGGGTGTTCATTGGAAGGACTGATGCTAAAGCTGAAACTCTAATACTCTGGCCACCTCATGTGAAGAGTTGACTCACTGGAAAAGACTCTGATGCTGGGAGGGATTGGGGGCAGGAGGAGAAGGTGACAACAGAGGATGAGATGGCTGGATGGCATCACCGACTCGATGCACGTGAGTTTGGGTAAACTCCGGGAGTTGGTGATGGACAAGGAGGCCTGGCGTGCTGCGATTCATGGGGTCGCAAAGAGTCGGACACAACTGAGCGACTGAACTGAACTGAGGGTTAAGAGTCAGGGGAGTAATAGCAAAACTACAGGATTTCTTTTTGAGATGGTGAAAATGTTAAGTCAGATTTTGGCAATGGCATACAATTCTGTGAAAATGCTAAAACTATTGAATTATAAACTTTAATTGAGTGATTGATATTCAAACTATTTCAATAAAGGTACTACTTATTTGTTTTAAATTAAGAAATTAGGCAAAGGAAGAAGTGGCTAAGACATAACACACACACAAAAAAAAAACCCTGCAAGCTACTGGGCTACATGAGAAAACGGAAAGAACACATGACTATAACTAACGTTAGAGATACAGGGATCTCCTTATGGCTCCACTTCTCTGTACTAACTAGACCCATGACCTCGGTAAAGACACATTATCTACTCTGGGTCTCACTGCAAAATGAAAGGTTATACCTCAGGTCTTTTCCAGCTATAAAAAGACACCTGATTCTTAAAGATGCATTGCAGATTAGTGAGCATAATTTAACATGATAAAGAAGAGGAGAAAGTTTTTCTTTAACAAGAATAACAGTAACTAACACTGACTAAGTTTTTATTTCATGCCACTGCCTTCCATTTCTCTCAGCTTATTAAGTTCTCACAGTAATTCCCTGTGATAGATAATATTAGCCCCATTTCACAGATGAAGAACCATGGCTGAGAAGGGTTAGGACACTTTCCCTTTCAAGGAATTTCGGAAGAGAAATTCCAAGATGACACTATGGGACAGACACAGAAAACACCCAGTTACGATTAGGGCAGAAAGACAGTCGACAACATGAGTCAGGACTCCAGAGAAAAATTTTAAAGGAACTGAAGAATTTGATTGGTTTGACTATATTGGGAGGATTTTTCAGTTCTGGTATAGAGTTTGAAGAAGAATTAGGGTACAAAGGAAAACGAGCAACAGAAAAAGCAAAGCAGTTGTGCCATAAAAAACAATGTAATTATAGTACACTATAAGACTTCACTGTGAATGCTCATCCCAAAATGCTGATACACAGATACTACTACGTAGATTTTAAGACGGTAGAGGAAGAATTTTGTGTTTTTAGATGGAAAAAACAAACCTCAAGGTCCTTTCAAGGGATAATAAGAGGTAATAAGACAACAAGTACAGAAAGCTAATCAATCTGGCATCACTGGCTGGCTGGAGTGGGGCTGAGGGAAGGGAGAGTTTGGAGGGGGCAGGAGGGAGGTTAACATTCCTTTCCTGCACCTCTGTAATATGTGACTTGCTCCAGCACTGGGGTTATGGAACTACCGCAAAGCCATCCAGCTAAGAGCACAGCACTGAGAGAAGGCAATGAGGAATTACAGAGGGGAAGAGGAAGAAAAACAACTGTGGAACCCTGGGTGCTTCCCAGGAGGCAAATGCTGGATCTTAGAAAGCAACAGAAACATGGTGTAAGGCCAGCAGAGCACAAAACATGGCAGGTGGAGCCAGAAGAAAATGGAATAAGAAGGCACTTTCACCTGGGACCAGACTAAGGTATGAGACTTCAGAAAGAAGCGGGGGGAAGGTGAGATCTGGACAATTATCAGTACCTTGATGCAAAGTTTCTAGTGAATGCTGGGAAAGAAACTCAAAAACTTGCCATGAAGATGAGGCTAAATATTATGGAAAGAGATCCGCCAACTCTCCTTTGTCCTTCACTCCATATAATCATTGTTCCTTCTTGAACTACTCCAGAAAACCCTGGATGAAGTACTTGGGTTTAATACTGCTAAAGCAGATCAGCCCTGGGTGTTCATTGGAAGGACTGATGCTAAAGCTGAAACTCTAATACTCTGGCCACCTCATGTGAAGAGTTGACTCATTGGAAAAGACTCTGATGCTGGGAGGGATTGGGGGCAGGAGGAGAAGGTGACAACAGAGGATGAGATGGCTGGATGGCATCACCGACTCGATGCACGTGAGTTTGGGTAAACTCCGGGAGTTGGTGATGGACAAGGAGGCCTGGCGTGCTGCGATTCATGGGGTCGCAAAGAGTCGGACACAACTGAGCGACTGAACTGAACTGAGGGTTAAGAGTCAGGGGAGTAATAGCAAAACTACAGGATTTCTTTTTGAGATGGTGAAAATGTTAAGTCAGATTTTGGCAATGGCATACAATTCTGTGAAAATGCTAAAACTATTGAATTATAAACTTTAATTGAGTGATTGATATTCAAACTATTTCAATAAAGGTACTACTTATTTGTTTTAAATTAAGAAATTAGGCAAAGGAAGAAGTGGCTAAGACATAACACACACACAAAAAAAAAACCCTGCAAGCTACTGGGCTACATGAGAAAACGGAAAGAACACATGACTATAACTAACGTTAGAGATACAGGGATCTCCTTATGGCTCCACTTCTCTGTACTAACTAGACCCATGACCTCGGTAAAGACACATTATCTACTCTGGGTCTCACTGCAAAATGAAAGGTTATACCTCAGGTCTTTTCCAGCTATAAAAAGACACCTGATTCTTAAAGATGCATTGCAGATTAGTGAGCATAATTTAACATGATAAAGAAGAGGAGAAAGTTTTTCTTTAACAAGAATAACAGTAACTAACACTGACTAAGTTTTTATTTCATGCCACTGCCTTCCATTTCTCTCAGCTTATTAAGTTCTCACAGTAATTCCCTGTGATAGATAATATTAGCCCCATTTCACAGATGAAGAACCATGGCTGAGAAGGGTTAGGACACTTTCCCTTTCAAGGAATTTCGGAAGAGAAATTCCAAGATGACACTATGGGACAGACACAGAAAACACCCAGTTACGATTAGGGCAGAAAGACAGTCGACAACATGAGTCAGGACTCCAGAGAAAAATTTTAAAGGAACTGAAGAATTTGATTGGTTTGACTATATTGGGAGGATTTTTCAGTTCTGGTATAGAGTTTGAAGAAGAATTAGGGTACAAAGGAAAACGAGCAACAGAAAAAGCAAAGCAGTTGTGCCATAAAAAACAATGTAATTATAGTACACTATAAGACTTCACTGTGAATGCTCATCCCAAAATGCTGATACACAGATACTACTACGTAGATTTTAAGACGGTAGAGGAAGAATTTTGTGTTTTTAGATGGAAAAAACAAACCTCAAGGTCCTTTCAAGGGATAATAAGAGGTAATAAGACAAGATACCTACATTTGAAACTTTAAGAAACAAACATATGAGTTCTAAATATAAAGGGAAATTTCAGAAGAAAAACTTACAGTTAAAAACGGTACCCTCTGGGAGATCCCATTGATGGGTAGGGAGGAGTGATGTTGGGGACTCTAAAGTAATTGTTATAAATCTTTGTGCTTCTTAAAATTATCTATGTGTACTGCTTTATTAATTTTTTAAAATAAAAATTAAGTTAAAGCCAAAATCCCTCTTCAAGTTTGAGCTGAGATTCAAAAGGAGGTCTTAATTCAAAATTCATGCTGTTATCAACACACTCTGTGGCCCAACCTATGGGGCCTTTTTCCCTCTGAAATTTATAAAAAAATGATCTTGGAGATGTCTTAGAAAACATCTTTAAGACATTTTGACATAACCACCAATATGAGTTTATTCATTCCACAGAAGAGATGAAACCCTCCACAGTTCAACTCCCTGTCTTCTAACGCTTAACTGAGATGAGCAACACCAGTAATTAGGGCCATAAACATCGGCAGCTTCCTTATAAAAATGAGGACCTCTCAAAAGCCCAGAGATATTTTAATGTGTTTTTCTCCACTTCCACCCATGAGGACTGGTTCCCTAGAGATGATCTCAGCTTGTATCCAGCTGCAGTGAACAGGGCCTCAACCAGGGAGAAAGTGTCTTAGCTCTCAGGAACAGAATGAGTATGGTAAGAAAAAGAGAAAGTGTTTCCCACCAAATATACAAACCTGAATTTTCAGTTATGTGCTGAAGCTTTCTGATCATCAGAAAAGAACCTGATCAGAGACTTCCCTAGCAGTCCAGTGGTTAAGACTCCAAGCTTCCACTGAAAGGGATATGGGTTCAATTCCTTCTCAGGGAACTAAGATCCACATGCTGTACCACACAGCCAAAATATTTTTAAAATAAATTAAATAAACTTTTTTTAAAAAAAAGAAGAATCTAATCACCTGCAAAAACAGAACAAAAACAAACCACGGTCCATAGCTAAACCACTCTGGCATTGGATGAAATACTCAGGTCACAGGGTTCACACTGCAAATCAAAACTTTGGATATGAGAGTGTACATCCATCCTTTAATTACCCAAATAAAGACAAAATAATCATTCTCTCCAGTCCTCAAATGAGTACATCTTTACCACAAGATGAGAAGGAAAAAATAAAAGTAAAGGACAAATCACACCAGAGATGGGACAGGCTTGCCACCATGACTCCATGTTCTGTGTTACGGTTTAAATATTACAATTTGTTTCGATGCTGTCAACCTGTTTACAAATAGCCCAGAACCAGCTCCTTGTCACAGCCCAAAGGAAAGCTGCCTGGGTTGATGTGGTGACCAGCTCAGACCAGAAGCCATCTCCAGTTGATGTAGGCAACAGGTGGGGAGATGAACAGAGGTGCTAAGATGGGAACTGACTTTTGCACTAGAGGAGTTTCTTCCACCAAATCCTCATCATTGACCGCACTGGAGCTGGTTTCAGCTGCCCCCAGGGCCAGAACTCCTCCAGCTGGGGGTGAAGTGATCAAAGTCAATTCAGATTTTACATTGGAGTAACTTCCATGCCATCAAGCCACCTTAAGAAAAAAAAAAAAAAGAAATGCTTCCCAGTAAACAAAAAGTATCCCCACCTGGCAGGTCCTGTGGGTGCGAAAGCTCATCGAGGCACCAGAGGCTAGCTGCAAAGCTCCTCTAACATTTCTCAACATGCTGATGCCAAACCAGAAATTGAAGTGGAAGCAGAGAGTGAAAAGAAGTGACTAAGTTCACCAGGAAGTCCCAGGATGAACAGTTAAACACTGGATAAGTAATCATTCTTCCTTTGCGTTAAGGAATTTGGAACATCAGACCCACCTCCACCTGCAGCCAGCAGAAAGAACTCCAAGTTGGGAGTACAGGTTCTGGATAGAGAGCAGTCTACCTGGGAAAGATGAAGGCAGAGGAGAAAGGGACAACAGAGGATGACTGGATGGCATCACCGACTCGATGAGCATGAGCTTGAGCAAGCTCCAGGAGTTGGTGATGGACAGGGAAGCCTAGCGTGCTGTAGTCCATGGGGTCGCAAAGGTCAGACACAACTGAACGACTGAACTGAACTGAGAGAGCAGTCAATGCCACCTCCATGAGGGAAGAAGAAGCTTTATTTGATGCTGAAAACCCAGTTTGTGGTTGTGATACTACACTCTGAATAAACATGACGATGTACCAAGGGAAGTGATGTACAAAGTCTCATGTATTACAACCTGGGACAACCAGACTGCCTGTGTTCCGATCCCAGCCCCACTTCACACTGGCTGTGCGTCCACAGACAAAGCTCTTAATCTCTCCATGCTAAGGATCATATGTAACTTGGAAATAATAACGATTCCTACAACTCAAAGAGGAGTCATTTACAAGGTTCAAAGTAGACAATCTGAGTAAAATATCTGATTCATAATAAGTAATCAACATCATTTTATGGTTATTATTATTCTCATTTTACAGATAAGGAAACCAGCTTAGAAGGGATACCAAACTTGTCTTAACATTACAAAGCTGCTAAGTTGCAGAAGTGGGTCTGATGGGCCCCAGATCTCACATTTTATCACAGTCCCTCCTCTCCCCTATACCTTTCCCCTTATCAACCCGGACAGATACATGAGATCAGCTGTTGGCTTGTCCATATGATTAAAAAAAAAAACTTAGGAGAAAAATTAAAATTCCCTAGCAAGCCCATACAGTACTAACAATAGGGGTGGGGGGTGGCTTGGCAATGGTTATCATCATCACAGCAGTCCTCAGTGACCCTCTGCGTGCCACTGTGGACTAAAGTGTGTATATACAATATCTCACCTTTTCTGTCAGCAGAGAATCCAAGGGTTACATCAGGGATCTGGAAGTCGTATCACAGAAAGGGAGCTATGCTTTGGCAGGACAATTATGGACAAGAAATACTGGAGAATGGTACCCAAACAAGGATCTTTATGACAGATAGGGTGGGAGGAGCAAATGCTTGTGCCATAAAAGTAAGCATTACACACCTCACAAATGAGAACTTGATGAACAGCTGACAGTCACAGATCACAGGGAGGTGTCCATACTAAACCATCTCAGCAGGTTAAGCAGGGAGGAAATAGCCTTAATTTTTCTTCAATAGAGAAAATCAAAGACAAGATTGAGAAATCGTTGTAACTCCTGAACTAACGATTAGGAAAGTACTCTTGGTCCAGGACACATCTCAACAATGTCATATCACTTTCATCTTCTACATTTTCATTATTTTCTTGGACAATGAAACATCTCTGGGTCTGATTTTAATTCCTCTTCTTTACCCTAATGTCTATAAGGACAGGGACTGAGTCATGTTCACCAGTAAACAGCCAATACCTTAAAACAGTACTGGCACAAACTAAGCAGGTATTAAATATTTGCTGAACGCATGGGGTCGCAAAGAGTCGGACATGACTGAGCGACTGAACTGAAATGATATCTTTAAATCTCTTAGCAGGCAAACACTAAGGACTCACTAAATTAATGGTATCTGATTATTAATATTTTCTGTTTTCCTCTACAAAAGGATTAATCTATTTCTTTGGATCTCACAATTTGCAAGTCTTACATGCAAAGTTCATTAGTATCTCAGAAATAAAGAAAAAAGATGAACATTTGCAATTCATCATTTCACAAACAGATCCCTGCCATCATAAATGAGGGATTAAATCAAACCTGAATCATACATACACAGACACACAACTCCTACAATTTATTGTGTATACATTGAACACTTCCTTCCCAGAAAATACAGAAGAAATCCACGCAGCAACAAAGGTAATTAACCAGATGGCACTATTGTTTTCATAACCTGGAAGTTCATCATTGTTGATTCCTCTCTTTACACCAGAAAGCAAATTTCTTGAGGGCAAAAAGTGAAGAAGAGAGAAATGCAAGATTACTACTTTCTTCCTGACCCAGGGATCAAACCCATGCCACCGGCATTGGAACTGCAGAGTCTTAATCACTGGACTGCCAGGGAAGTCCCAGGGTAATGATGTTTTAACAAAAAGGAGACGCTTCCCCTATCCCAGTTTTTCTGGTACCTACTCACTCTTACACCTGCCTTCACTAAAAAATTCAGACCATGTTATAACTAAAGAAATAGCAAAGATTATCTAATGACCAAGCTTCTCAATTTACCATGGAAGAAGAGTAGAAATGTAGTAATTTCAAATGAAAACAAAATCACACTCAGGACATTCAGTGTTCTCAAAACATAGTATAATTAACTTAAGATAATTTTAGATCTGCAAAGGCCACAGATACCCTGTAAATATTTGCAGTTTGGCTCAACTCCAGCCTATTCCTTTCTTCAGGCCCTTGCTGCCACTTGTTTCATAACCTGACATCTCTCCCAAGAACTCATGTGCAAGAAGGAATTTCAGCAGCTGTGGGTCAAAAGGCCATGCATTTCCAAACCACATGTATGAAGTGAGAACAACCAAGTCTGTATCAATGGGGTTGCTCACCATCAGTATTCCGCTAAGTCAAGTGGACCGAACTCAGCCTGACAAATCCCTGACCTGGAGACCTAGGGCGATCCAAGGAGAACCCAAGAGGTTGTGATCCCACTACCCACCCTATGCTCTAACTGCACATCCCACCTATTAAAACAAAACCAGAGAAAGACTAGAACAGGTCTGCAGTCAGCAAGCCACAAAGAGGACCATGACACAACCGTAATTCCTCACTGACATTTTCCATGACGTGCAGAAAAGAAAGGTCACAATAGAAAGGCACATTTCTCACGTGAGTCAGAGGACAGAATGGCATCCTAGAGTTCTACTGGAGAGAGTCCTTCAAATTGATGTGTAATAACTTTCTGTTACAAACCGAAATACTGAGCATTGAGCAAGGTCCCATGATAAAAAGCAACAAACTCAGGTTCCCTGATTCCCAACCGTAGGATCTGTCTCCTATCCTGACAGGAGAGAAATCATACGAGGGATCCAGGGATGGGTAAACACAACAGCAATTTGTCATGCTTTCGAACCCTTCCCACCCTCCTAAATCAGTTTCTCTTTCATAGCCAAATTTCATCTACTCTGTGAGGTCCACCTTGTCTTTCCTCAGCCCAATTAGGACCAATTACTTCTCATTCTCTTATCAAGTCAGCCCTTTCTCCTTGATCTGCCAATTAACCCTCAGTTCAGTGATCCTGTAAATGAATTTTATCATTCACCATTTTTCTCTTCCTCTGGACTGGAAGTTCCTTGATGCCCAGATTCATCATTCTACCCTTCCGTTCACCCTCAGTCTCTCAACCACTGCCCATTTGCACACACTCATCAAAATGTGCATTTATCCAACAAATATTTACTAAGCTTCTCCTTTGTGTTACACAGTTCCCTGTGGATGTAACAATGACCAAGACAGGAACTGAACCTGTCCCCGTGCCGTCTTCATTCTTAAAAGTGAAGAATCATATCACAGAATTAATTAAAAAATACAGATGGGTAGTACTGATCAGGAGGAAAATGTCCTATGTTTACATGGTTAGGAATGGCTGGGATAAGTAACAAGTTAAAAAAAAAAAAAAGATTCTTGTGAGAGGTTCTCCGTGTGAAGGTGCTTATTATTTTGGAACACTGTGGATGTTTTGTAGCCAGTAGTAGAATGTACTGAATCTGAAGATTCTGATGATCACGATTTCACCAACAAGGAAAATATGTTTTGGGCAGGAGAATCCATAGGCATGATTAAAAGTCAAGTTCTGACACACTGGCCCCTAAAAGGGAGGAAGAAACTGGGAATTGGGAAACTGGGAAAATGGGAATTGGGGGAAATTTGAAGAACAGAAGTGAGGTCAGATGAGGAAGAATCAGACCAGTGAATAAGGGTTGGGTTTTCTGAGAAAGAGTTGGACACTGAAACCTAAATTAGGACTATGACAAGAACAGGTGTGTTGAGAAGGATGAGAAACAGAAATGGTGTAGATTCTCCCAGGTGGAGGGAACAGGAGATTCATATCAAGCCTGAAGTCAAGATTACAAATAACCGCACACTATAGACATCCCAACATTTAAAAAATATTAATAACCAATTTCTAGGCACCTATATGTCTTCGTCCTTCATCACTGAATTCCACACACAGCAGCCTGATGCTGCCTGGCAGATGTGTCAATTCCTCCCAAATACAATTTCAAACAGATTTAGTTTCCCAGGAAGCATCACATATAAATTTTAAATTACTCTCTTGCCTTAAAGGACAAGATGGTCTCAGGGTAGAAACTGCACAGAAGGAGCTGGAAAACACGGTTGTAAAGCAAGTTTTGTTGTTAATTTACCAGGTGGCCTTTGGTAAGTCAATAAACAACCTTCTGCCTTCAATTCTCTATCTACAAAATCATTATCCAGAATGACCTTCTTTTCTAAATACATTGAAATTTTATGAGAACTGCCAAGATGTACCACTGAATCTGCTTTAAAATGATTCAATAATAGAGTCAACTTTACAAATTATTTTAAAGTATTTAAACATTGTTTGGTCTTTTGATGTGGAGGAATTCTAAGAAATTATGTCTTTTTTTTTTTTCTAAGTAGTTTAAAAATCTGTGCTAGAGCATTTCCATTGATTAGAAAAATAATATATGGCACAATTCTTGAGCATGCAACACTGAAAATCACAAGTAGGCAAACTACTGGCTGGATGACCGTGGCCAGGTGTGTCAGAACTTCATACAGGGCAGTTTCCAAGAGGAACCAAGAGCAACAGTGTGGACAGGGCAGTTCGTGGTCTGAATTTTTCTTCTACCACCTCACCAGCTAAGTAACCTGACTTTGGGCCCTAACCTTTCCAAGTCTCATTTTCCTACATGAAAAATGGAGCTGAAGACTACTTTGGAGGATAGCTACTTCACTACATATTAACAAAATTTAGCACAGTACATGGCATATATCAGTGATTAAGAAATGGTAATCAACTTTAGCCTTAAAAAGTAGAACAAAGGCCATTCTGATATTTAATATCAAACATATTTAATCCTCTCAACAGCCACTAAGCACTATAACTATCCCCCACTTTACAGATGAAGAAATCATGGCACTGTGAGGGGAAGTAATTTACCCAAGAGAAGAATCAGTCAGCCCAAGCATTTAAACTCCAGAACCTGTGCTCCAGGCCAGTGTGCTATACAGCTCCTCTACAGACAGAAAGAGTATGGAAACCAGAAGGATCAAAGTAATTTCTTGGAAAAGTTATTCTGATGACATCAACAAAATTAAGTAAAAGGATGAGATTAAAATCAGGGAAACCAGGTAAACTTATTATAACATAGGGAAGGGGAGGTGACAGCAAAGAAAAATAAACATTCTAGTCTTGGACACATAAAACATCTGGGGAAATCAAGTCTATCTATCTTTCTGGGAAGGCTGGGTCCTTTGTCAGCCTCTAATCTAGAGGTGTTTTTGTCAAGTTTCCTCCAAGATCTTGAGAGGAAAATAGGATAAAAAGGAGGTAGAGATTAAAGCTGTTCCTCTGGGCCAGCAACTGTGAATGGCCACATAACAGCATGAACATGAGGTTTTCTCTAACATACACTGAAGAATTCAGAAGCATTTAGAGTCCAACCCAGGTAGCATGGTTTAAGTCCCAGGAACTTGAGAACATAACGCGGCTGTATTAAGCTCATCTTTCTTAGCCTTAAGAAAGTATAGGTTTAAAGAAGAATGTGCTCTCAATTTTATGGTGGAGCACCTCAGCTCTTTGCATCTTTCTGTGAAGAGATACCCCACACTCAAGGTAAGAGAAACCCAAGTAAGATGGTAGGTGTTACAAGAGGGCATCAGAGGGCAGACATACTGAAACCATACTCACAGAAAACTAGTCAATCTAATCACACTAGGACAACAGCCTTGTCTAACTCAATGAAACCAAGCCATGCCTACAGGGCAACCCAAGACAGGCAGGTCTTGGTGGAGAGGGCTGACAGAACGTGGTCCACTGGAGAAGGGAATGGCAAGAGACTTCAGTATTCTTGCCTTGAGAACCCCATGAACAGTATGAACAGGCAAAATGATAGGATACCAAAAGAGGAACTCCCCAGGTCATTAGGTGCCCAATATGCAACTGGAGATCAGTGGAAAAATAAGTCCAGAAAGAACGAAGGGATGGAGCCAAAGCGAAAACAATACCCAGTTGTGCATGTGACTGGTGATAGAAGCAAGATCCGATGCTGTAAAGAGCAATACTGCATAGGAACCTGGAATGTCAGGTCCATGAATCAAGGCAAATTGGAAGTGGTCAAACAAGAGATGACAAGGGTGAACGTCGACATTCTAGGAATCAGCGAACTAAAATGGACTGGAATGGGTGAATTTAAAATTTCTTTGGAAGGAATGATGCTAAAGCTGAAACTCCAGTACTTTGGCCACCTCATGCGAAGAGTTGGCTCACTGGAAAAGACTGTGATGCTGGGAGGGATTGGGGGCAGGAGGAGAAGGGGATGACCGAGGATGAGATGGCTGGATGGCATCATGGACTTGATGGACGTGAGTCTGAGTGAACTCTGGGAGATGGTGATGAGCAAGGGAGGCCTGGTGTGCTGCTATTCATGGGGTTGCAAAGAGTCAGACACGACTGAGTGACTGAACTGAACTGATCCTTGACTTTTTGATTTTCCATATAAACTTCAGAATCAGCTTGAAGATATTCACAAAATAACTTGATAGATAACATTAGGAATACATTAAATCTATAGATCAAGAAGATGAATATCAACAATTCAAAATTTTCCAATGTAAACATGGAATATCTCATTTAGATTTCTTAAATTTCTCATATCATTGTTGTACTCTGTAAATTCAAAATATGATTATTTGTTGTTGGTATATAAGAAAGTAATTAATTTTAGCATATTGCATAAGTACAATGTAATTGTTAGTCTTGTTCCTTTAGTAAATTCAAAATATGATTATTTGTTGTTGATATATAAGAAAGTAATTAATTTTAGCATATTGCATAAGTACGATGTAATTGCTAGTCTTGTTCCTTTAGATTTGGTGTTTCTTCTTGCTGGTCCCCAATTTATTTCAAGGTTTCCTTATTGTCTGTGGTTTTTAGCAGTTAAAATTTTATATATGTAGGGGTGTGTGTGTATGTTTGGTTTATTTCCTGCTTTGTGTTCATTGAGCTCCCTGGATCTGTGGTTTTGTGTCTGTCATTAAGTTTGAAACATTTTCAATCACTACTATTTAAAATATTTCTTCTACTCCATTCTTTTTTTTTCTGTCTCGTATTGCAGTTATGTGAATGTTACATATTTTGAAGTTATGCCACAATTTTTGAATATTTCCTCTTTTTTTAAAATTTTATTTTCCTCTTTGCATTTTAGTTTGGGAAATTTCTGTTGGTCTATATTCATGTTCCTCAGTTGTTTCAGGTCTCCTGAAGAACACATTGAGGCTTTTCTTTATTTCTATTACACCTTTTTTATTTCTTAAATTTCCTTTTGATTATTTCTTAAAATTTAAATCTCTCTGATTACATTACACATTTGTTTTTTTCTTGTTGTTCACATTTTCCATTAGAGCCCTTAACATATAGTTATTTTTAAGTCTCTGATAACACGAACATTACTGTCATGTTGCAGTCTGATTCAGATACTTACTTTTTCTCTTCAGACTCTTTTCTTGTTCTTTGACATACCAGACACATTGAATCAGATAAGAGGAACTTTTAGGAGGTAATTAGGCCATTAGTGAAGGATTTATGTTAATTTGACTGTGATTTGGGTTGTGTTAATATTTGCTGTGCATGTCAGAGACTTCAGATTCCTTTTATGTCTTTTTTTGTGTCTTCCCTTTTGACTTAGGGCTTCCCTAATTACTCCTCCTCAGAGAGAGTGTGTGTCTTGCAGCTTTTTCAGCTTTTACTGTGGTTATTTTATTGCTGTGTTTATAAATTTGGGGGAAGGGGGAATATTCTATATTCCTCTAATTATCTCTTAGTCTTTTAGTAGACCTGTGTCCCAAGACTATGACCTTCACAAGTGTTTCTCGACTGGTTTAGTTTTTTCCCCTGCATCCTACTCTTTTCCCTCGCTTCAGCATCCCAAATCTATTTTCCCAAAGACCTAACTGTTGTCCAGAGTTTCCCCCATAATTTAGGTGAAACAGGAAGGCTAGAGAAAACTGGAGTGGGAGGACTTTTCATCCTCACAGAAGGAAGTAAGTCTTCAGCAATGTCTTTTGTTTTGGAAAGTAGGCCTTTGTTATGGAGAAGGCTTAAAGAGAAGGCTCTGGATATATTCCACAAAGATTACTCCACTCTCCCTGCCAGAGTCAAGAGGGAACCTTTCTCAGATCTTTACCATGAAGATCTCGTAGGGTTCTATAAAGCCAGCAAAAATATGGGAGCTCCTGTAAAACTGTGACCCCTGGGAAGTTTCTCACTTCCACATTAGCCTCAAACTTGGCCCCCAGCCATTTGTCAAAATGACTATTTGCATGTTCCTACTGGTTCATGGCACAAGCAGCTTTAGTTCTAGGTAAGCAAATCTCAATAAACTGTGGAAAATTCTGAAAGAGATGGGAATACCAGACCACCTGACCTGC
>SJYT01024402.1:586911-622176 GCA_006410635.1 Cephalophus harveyi
AGTTATGTCCAACCTAGATAGCATTTTCAAAAGCAGAGACATTACTTTGCCGACTAAGGTCCGTCTAGTCAAGGCTATGGTTTTTCCTGTGGTCATGTATGGATGTGAGAGTTGGACTGTGAAGAAGGCTGAGCGCCGAAGAATTGATGCTTTTGAACTGTGGTGTTGGAGAAGACTCTTGAGAGTCCCTTGGACTGCAAGGAGTTCCAACCAGTCCATTCTGAAGGAGATCAGCCCTGGGATTTCTTTGGAAGGAATGATGCTAAAGCTGAAACTCCAGTACTTTGGCCACCTCATGCAAAGACTTGACTCATTGGAAAAGACCCTGATGCTGGGAGGGATTGGGGGCAGGAGGACAAGGGGACAACCGAGGATGCGATGGCTGGATGGCATCACGGACTCGATGGACGTGAGTCTGGGTGAACTCCGGGAGATGGTGATGGACAGGGAGGCCTGGCGTGCTGCAATTCATGGGGTCGCAAAGAGTCGGACACGACTGAGCAACTGAACTTAACTGAAGTTAGTTGTATTTTTCCTTGCAGGTTACCTGGGTAGGAGAGGAAATTCAAAGTTCTCTTCCTCACAGTAGACAGTGGTTAAAAAGGCATAGGACCCTCTGGACATCTAGCAGAGAAAAGGGCTATGGGTTGACAAGAGTCCATCCAAGCATTATCAAGAGGAAATCAGGTTTCTATCCTGTGTCATACAGCTATCCTACCCTATTCATCAAGCAGTCTTCTATCTGGGAAATTCCTGAATTCCACATGGCTTGCCAATAGGCAAGCATTAAAATGTTATATTAAGCTTGCACATTGACAGCAGCCTTTCTTTTTATAAATTCATATGTGTTCATTCCAACTCATGGTTCTGTGAAATGACCTAATGTGAATTTGTTCCTGGCAGCTAGGTAAATACCCTCCTTGCAGGCTCCCTGGCTGCTGTACTAGCTGCCCTTGAGCCACTGTGAAATTGTTCATTGTACATTTGTACAAGTGTACATTGTACATTTCTTCTTTCTTTTACATTGTACATAGGCTTCTTTGGTTAGCAACAGAAACCAACTCTGGCTAATGTAAAAGAAAAAAAGCAATTTATTGTGTGACCAAAAAATAAAAGGCTGAAGAAACTGCCTCAGGAAGAACAGGTAACAAAATAACTCTAAAGATCTAGGAAGCAGGAGTCACAGTCTCTTCTCACCTCTGGGTGAATAAGTTTTCACATCACTCAGTTCTGTATTTAACTTTTGGAAGGGTCTTACAGATTTAGCTTAAGTCACACATTCTCCCAGCAGAAGTCAGAGAACTTTGGCTGGCCAACCCATTAAAACTAAATGAGACGTTCCCCAATGGGCAAAAAAGGGGGTAGGGGAGAAAAAGGAAGCAAAAGAATGAGGAAAAAATGACCAAAGAAAATGTGCACGAAAAGAGACACCGATGTATAGAACAGTCTTTTGGACTCTGTGGGAGAGGGAGAGAGTGGGATGATTTGGGAGAATGGCATTGAAACATGTATGATATCATATAAGAAATGAATCGCCAGTCCAGGTTCGATGCAGGATACAGGATGCTTGGGGCTGGTGCACTGGGATGACCCAGAGGGATGGTGCGGGGAGGGAGGAGGGAGGGGGGTTCAGGATTGGGAACACGTGTACCTCGCGGATTCATGCTGATGTATGGCAAAACCAATACAATATTGTAAAGTAATTAGCTTCCAATTAAAATAAATAAAGTTAAAAAAAAAAAAAAGAAAGAAAATGTGCGCCAATCACCTCCGTGAAGAAAATGCCCAAAGTCATCTCAAGTGCAGTTAGGAAGCCCATAGTAGCAGCTAACGTGACTGCCGATCTCTCCAGTTTCTTTCAAATGCCAGTCTTTTAATGGGCCTAGCTACACTAAAAAAGTGGAAGACTAGGTGTGAACATAACAAGGGACTCTCATGAGAAGAGCACAGGTAAAACATATATATTATAAAGGAGCCCCAAAGTCAGTGAAAATCATAAAAAATATTTTTTTAATGATGTACCTCATCATACAATCGTTTTTGAAGCTGGATTTTGTGTTAACCAAACAAGCTGGAAATAGCATTTCAAAAACATATGCATTGGAGAGAGGTTCAAGAGGGAGAGGACATACGTATACTTATGGCTGATTTATGTTGTTGTATGCCAGAAACCAACAACAACATTGTAAAGCAATCGTTTTCCAGTTAAAAGTCAATTTAAAAAGCGTATGCATGCAGTAGTTGAATTAGGAACTTCTTGCATAAAAAAAAATAGAACAAAAAAATTCTGAAATGTAATTCTCAAGAATGAAAAACAGTATCTTGTTTATAAGCAGGATGGATCATAGCAAAGAACTTCGTACTTGTTAAGATAAATAACTCTGCAACAATTATAGTAAAGACGTATTTGTGGAGTTCCACTGAAACTGGCAATTTTCACTAAGATTCTACTGCTGGAAGACCACCCAGTTAAGATGGAATGTGTGAATCAGTGAATTACTAATATTCACAGTTTTCAAAATGTATTCTTTGACAGAAATTGTTACTCTAAACAGTGGCATCAGAATATCCAGTTGTGAGACAAATGATATATTTCAGGACAGCCACTGTTCTAACGTACTCTAGGGTCTTATTTTCCCTGTCTCTTACCCTGAGACAGAAAGAGAGGAAACTGCAAAAATTACAATGGTTTATCTTGAGCTTTATGTATATATGGATTGCCTGTGGGCATTCAATGAACTGTGACTCTCCCAAATAAACTACCTGGGCTACTATATTTCTTGTTCATTAAGAGAAAAAAAAAAAAAGGCTTTTCAGCATTAATTCCCCCAAGTTTACCAAAAAGAAAGAAGAAAGGAATTCTTTCAGAATCATACTCCAGTAGGTTAAAAAAAGAAAGACAGACAGACACTGACATTCTAATAGAAAAACAAGTTACGGAAAAGAACAAGAATGAAAAGAGGAAGATAAATAGAGGTAATTCACTAACAGATGGATATATTAAAGTGATCTAAAGTGATGGTCCACTAATGTGATTCCCAAACTCACAATCTAACAGAAAGAACTACAGGCCCACACAAAGCGTACCAAGCTCCATTCCCTATGGCCAGCTAATTGCTGCCTATCCTTAGATACAACAGGAAGCTATTGACAGAAAGCACAGAACATGAGGTATCCAAGTGCAGACTCATTACCAATAAGAAAGGATAAATTGTACCACATGAAGTGGAAGAATACAGGGAGAACTCAACTATACCAACTACAAACACACAACATAAGCAAACCATGAGAAAATAATCCCCTCAAATACAGAGACACTATTTCCAAGTGAGGGATAAAATCAAAGAAGAAAAAAAAACTTAACTAGAATCAATTTCCCAACTACTAAAACAATTAATTATATTTATTATCAGATTATCATAGACTTAAGTGAAAGATAAAACTCCAGGGTTGAGCAGAATACAAGGAAATTTGTATTAACATGATATTTATCAAAAACCTGAAAAGAGTATAAATCCCATTACCAAACAGTTCTTCATATAATACCTGTCTCAAGGAAATATTCAGAAAAATATACATTATGTACACAAAAATATTCATCATGGTATTGTTTAAAACAGTAGAAGTGCAGACACAGCCAAAATACTCAAAATTGGAAGTCATTAAATCAATTCTAAAATGTCCATAAAATAGATACCTAAATAGTGGTGCAAAATGGTTTTTACATGTAGCATGAACGTCAGTTAAGTTCACTTCAGTCACTCAGTCGTGTTTAACTCCCCACAACCCAATGGACTGCAGCACACCAGGCTTCCCTGTCCATCATCAACTCCCAGAGCTTACTGAAAGTCATGTCCATCGGGTCGGTGATGCCTCCCAATCATCTCATCCTCTGTCATCCCCTTCTCCTCATGCCTTCAATCTTTACCAGCATCAGTGAAGTAAAGTGAAGTCACTCAGTCGTGTCCGACTCTTTGTGACCCTATGGACTGTAGCCTACTACGCTCCTCTGTCCATGGGATTTTCCAGGCAAGAGTACTAGAGTGGGTTGCCATTTCCTTCTCCAGAGGATCTTCCTGACCCAGGGATCGAACCCAGGTCTCCCGCACTGTAGGTGGACGCTTTACCGTCTGAGCCACCAGGGAAGTCCCACCACCACCAAGGTCTTCTCCAATGAGTCAGTTCTTTGCATCAGATCCTGAAAGATGATGCTGTGAAAGTGTTGCACTCAACGTTCTGCATATAAATTAAATAAGCAGGGTGACAATATCAGCCTTGATGTACTTCTTTCTCCATTTGGAACCAGTCTGTTGTTCCTTGATGGGCATACAGATTTCTCAAGAGGCAGGTCAAGTGGACTGGTATTTCCATCTCTTTAAAAATTTTCCACAGTTTGTTGTGACCCACAGAGTCAAAGGCTTTGGCATAGTCAATAAAGCAGAAGTAGATGTTTTTCTGGAGCTCTCTTCCTTTTTTGATGATCCAGCGGATGTTGGCAATTTGATCTCTGATTCCTCTGCCTTTTCTATATCCAGCTTGAACATCCAGAAGTTCACAGTTCACGTACTGTTGAAGCCTCGATTGGAGAATTTTGAGCATTACTTTCCTAGCATGTGAGATGAGTTTCTCTGTGTGGTAGTTTAAACATTCTTTCAAATTATATTTTTTTGAGATTGAAATGAAAACTAACCTTTTCCAGCCCTGTGGCCACTGTTGAGTTTTCCAAATTTGTTGGCATATTGAGTGCAGCATTTTCACAGCATCATCTTTTAGGATTTGAAATAGCTCAACAGGAATTCCATCACCTCTACTAGATTTGTTCATAGTGATGCTTCATAAGGCCCCCTTGACTTCACATTCCAGGATGTCTGGCTCTAGATGAGCAATCACACTATCATAATTATCTGAGTCATGAAGATCTTTTCTGTATAGATCTTCTGTGTATTCTTGCCACCTCTTCTTAATATCTTCTGCTGCTGTTAGGTCCATACCGTTTCTGTTCTTTACTGTGCGCACCTCTGCATGAAATATTCCCTTGGTATCTCTAATTTTCTTGAAGAGATCGCTAGTCTTTCCCATTCTACTGCTTTTCTGTATTTCTTTGCATTGATCACTGAGGAAGGCTTTCTTATCTCTCCTTGCTATTCTTTGGAACTCTGTATTCAGTTGGATGTATCTTTCCTTTTTTCCTTTGCCTTTCGCTTCGCTTCTTTTCTTAGCTATTTGTAATGCCTCCCCAGACAAACATTTCACCTTTTTGCATTTCTTTTTCTTGGGGATGGTCTTGATCCCTGTGTCCTGTACAATGTCACGAACCTTCCACCATAGTTCTTCAGGCATTCTCTCTGTCACATCTAATCCCTTTGATCTATTGTTACTTCCACTGTATAATCGTAAGGGATTGGATTTAGGTCATACCTGAATGGTCTAGTGGTTTTCCCTACTTTCTTCAATTTAAGCCTGAATTTGGCAATAAGGATTTCATGATCTGAGCCACAGTCAGCTCCCGGTCTTGTTTCTGCTGACTGTATAGAGCTTCTCCATTTTTGGCTGCAAATATAATCAATCTGATTTCAGTACTGACCATCTGGTGATGTCCACATTAGCTCCACCGTACTTTGGCCTCAGGTCAAACAACAGGGAGAAAACACAGCCCAGCCGATCAACATAGAATTGGATTAAAGATTTCCTGAACATGGCCTCACTTGTCAGAATAGGACCCAGTTTTCCCCTCAGTCAGTCTCTCCCATCAGGAAGCTTCCATAAGCCTCTTATCCTTCTCCATCACAGGGCAGGCAGAATGAAAATCACAATCACAGAAAACTAACCACACTGATCACACGGACTACAGCCTTGATTAACTCAATGAAACTTTGAGCCATGCCGTGTAAGGCCACCCAAGATGGATGGGTCATGGTGAAGAGCTGTGACAAAACGTGGTCCACTGGAGAAGGGAGTAACAAACCACTTCAGTATTCTTGCCTTGAGAACCCCATGAACAGTATGAAAAGGCAAAAAGTTACGACACTGAAAGGTGAGCTCCCAGGGTCGGTAGGCGCCCATACGCTACTGTAGATCAGTGGAGAAATAATTCCAGAAAGAATGAAGAGACGGAGCCAAAGTAAAAACAACACCCAGTTGTGGATGGGACTGGTGATGGAAGCAAGGTCCGATGTTGTAAACAGCAATACTTCATAGGAACCTGGAATGTTATGTCCATGAATCAAGGCAAATTGGAAGTGGTCAAACAGGAGATGACAAGAGTGAACGTAGACATTTTAGGAATCAGCGAACTAAACTGGACTTCAATGGGTGAATTTAACTCAGATGACCATTATATATACTACTGTGGGCCAAAATCCCTTAGAAGAAATGAGTAGCCATCATAGTTAACAAAAGAGTCCGAAATGCAGTACTTGAATGCAATCTCAAAAACGAGAGAATGATCTCTGTTCATTTCCAAAGCAAACCATTCAATATCACAGTAATCCACGTCTGTGTCCCGATCAGTAATGCTGGAAAAGCTGAAGGTGAATGGTTCTATGAAGACCTACAAGACCTTCTAGAGCTAACATCCCAAAATGATGTCCTTTTCATTATAGGGGACTGGAATGCAAAAGTAGGAAGTCGGGAGACACCTGGTATAACAGGAAATCAGGCTGGTCTTGGAGTACAAAACAAAGCAGGTCAAAGGCTAACAGAGTTTTGCCAAGAGAACGCACTGGTCACAGCAAACACCCTCTTCCAACAATATAAGAGAACTGAGAACATCCTACATTATCAAATATAGATCACGTGGGAAAAATTCAGCCTATGAAGCAGTTAAAATCTCTGAGTCAAATGCTTATGTAATTGTGGGTATTATATGTATATATTTCTATATACAGATATATTCACATATATATAATACTATTTAAAAGTCAAATGTTGTACAGCAGTAATCTCTGAAAAGAGGTATTACAGTTTTGTCTATATTTTCTGAGTATTGCAAACAAGTTTGATAAATTCTAGTAAAAGTAACTCTACAAGAATAAGGTGGTATCTTTCTTAAAGATTAGGCATCTATGTATGTAACGAGCCAACTTTTCGTTAGACTGAGAAATGAACTATTATACTCCAAATCTCCCTATTTTTTAACTAGTTTTCTAATTTTAGCTTTATACTTATTCTGTAGAGAATATTCATATGTAAAGTTTCATTTAACTTCCCAAGTGGCTCAGAGGTAAAGAATCTGTCAATGCAGAAGATATGGGTTCGATCCGTGGGTCAGGAAGATCCCCCGGAAGAGGAAATGACAACCAACTCCAGTTTTCTTGCCTGGAAAGTCCCAAGGACAGATAAGCCTGGCGGGTTATACTCCATGAGATCGCAAAAGTCAGAAACAACTTAGCAACTAATCAACAAAAAAACAACAAAAAGCTTTCATTATCAGCGAAATTATATGTAATACTTTTTGACAGTCAAACTACATAAATGATTAACAACAAGGAAAATACTTAAAAGAGAAAACTATTTGGATAACTTATATTTGGTACCATCAAGGGGATTTTTCACTTAATCTGAAAAAAATTTTTATGTCTCAAGATTCCTCTTAAACAAAATGATAAAGTTATACTCATCACAAAGACTGTGAGATGCCTTCTAAAATACCTGTTCCCCACATCCTCCAAATTTCTCAGCTGAGGATATGGCTGTTCTTATTAAAGTGTTCCACTGCATCTGGTTACGACCATATGATGAGGTCTGGCTAATGAGACGTGAGCAGAAGTGGAGTGTGTAATTTCTAAGACATGTCTACAAAAAGTAGAGCCCTGCACTCCCATGGTTGCTGACCACTAGCAGGAATGCTATGGAGGACAAAATGTTGCAAACAGCAGAGTAGTAAATGAAATGGAATCCAACTTAACAACCCCACAGAAGCACCACGTTAACCCTGAACTATTATAGGGTTTGACCATTATATGAGACAGAAATGAACGTCTGTGATACTGAAACCACTATGATTTGGGAGCATGTGCAAACTACAATGGCTCAGTGAGTAAAGAATCTACCTACAATGCAAGAGAAGAGGAGACACAGGAAATGTAGGTTTGATCTTGGGTCGGGAAGATCTCCTTGGAGAAAAAAAATGACAACTAATTCCAGTATTCTTGCCTGGGACATCCCATGGACAGAGGAGTCTGGCAGGCTACCATCCATGGAGTCATAAAGAGTCAGACAAGAGTGACTAAGCGCAGCTAATAATATAACTAAACCTAGTCTTTTCATACTCTTCATATTGTTCATGGGGTTCTCAAGGCAAGAATACTGAAGTCATAGGAAAAACCCTCTTCCAACAACACAATAGATGGTTCTACACATAGAAATTACTAGATGGTCAATACCAAAATCAGACTGATTATATTCTTTGCAGCCAAAGATGGAGAAACTCTATATATACTCAGCAAAAACAAGACCAGGAGCTTACTCTGTTCAGATTATGAGCTCCTTCTTGCCAAATTCAGACTTAAATTGAAGAAAGTAGGTAAAACCGTTAGACCATTCAAGCATGACCTAAAATAAACCAAATCCCTTACGATTATACAGTGGAAGTGACAAATAGATCGAAGGGATTAGACCTAACAGACAGAATGTCTGAAGAACTATGGATGGAGGTTCATGATACTGTATAGGAGGCCGTGATCAAGATCATTTCCAAGAGAAAGAAATGCAAAAAGGCAAAATGATTGTCTGAGGAGGCCTTACAAATAGCTGGGAAAAAGAGAGAAGAGAAAGGCAAAGGAGAAAAGGAAGAATAAATCCATCTGAATGCAGAGTTCCAAAGAATAGCAAGGAGAGATAAGAAAGCCTTCCTCAGTGATCAATACAAAGAAACAGAGGAAAACAATGAAATGGGAAAGACTAAAGATCTCGTCAAGAAAATTTGGGATACCAAGGGAATATTTCATGCAAAGATGGACACAATAAAGGACAGAAATAGTATAGAACTAACAGAAGCAGAAAATATTAAGAAGAGGTGTCAAGAATACACAGAAGAACTCTATAAGAAGAGATCTTCATGACCAAGATAACCATGGTGGTGTGATCACTCACCTAGAGCCAGACATCCTGGAATGCGAAGTCAAGTGGGCCTTAGGAAGCATCACTATGAACAAAGCTAGTGGAGGTGATGGAATTCCAGTAAACACCCTCTTCCAACAATATAAGAGAACTGAGAACATCCTACATTATCAAATATAGATCACGTGGGAAAAATTCAGCCTATGAAGCAGTTAAAATCTCTGAGTCAAATGCTTATGTAATTGTGGGTATTATATGTATATATTTCTATATACAGATATATTCACATATATATAATACTATTTAAAAGTCAAATGTTGTACAGCAGTAATCTCTGAAAAGAGGTATTACAGTTTTGTCTATATTTTCTGAGTATTGCAAACAAGTTTGATAAATTCTAGTAAAAGTAACTCTACAAGAATAAGGTGGTATCTTTCTTAAAGATTAGGCATCTATGTATGTAACGAGCCAACTTTTCGTTAGACTGAGAAATGAACTATTATACTCCAAATCTCCCTATTTTTTAACTAGTTTTCTAATTTTAGCTTTATACTTATTCTGTAGAGAATATTCATATGTAAAGTTTCATTTAACTTCCCAAGTGGCTCAGAGGTAAAGAATCTGTCAATGCAGAAGATATGGGTTCGATCCGTGGGTCAGGAAGATCCCCCGGAAGAGGAAATGACAACCAACTCCAGTTTTCTTGCCTGGAAAGTCCCAAGGACAGATAAGCCTGGCGGGTTATACTCCATGAGATCGCAAAAGTCAGAAACAACTTAGCAACTAATCAACAAAAAAACAACAAAAAGCTTTCATTATCAGCGAAATTATATGTAATACTTTTTGACAGTCAAACTACATAAATGATTAACAACAAGGAAAATACTTAAAAGAGAAAACTATTTGGATAACTTATATTTGGTACCATCAAGGGGATTTTTCACTTAATCTGAAAAAAATTTTTATGTCTCAAGATTCCTCTTAAACAAAATGATAAAGTTATACTCATCACAAAGACTGTGAGATGCCTTCTAAAATACCTGTTCCCCACATCCTCCAAATTTCTCAGCTGAGGATATGGCTGTTCTTATTAAAGTGTTCCACTGCATCTGGTTACGACCATATGATGAGGTCTGGCTAATGAGACGTGAGCAGAAGTGGAGTGTGTAATTTCTAAGACATGTCTACAAAAAGTAGAGCCCTGCACTCCCATGGTTGCTGACCACTAGCAGGAATGCTATGGAGGACAAAATGTTGCAAACAGCAGAGTAGTAAATGAAATGGAATCCAACTTAACAACCCCACAGAAGCACCACGTTAACCCTGAACTATTATAGGGTTTGACCATTATATGAGACAGAAATGAACGTCTGTGATACTGAAACCACTATGATTTGGGAGCATGTGCAAACTACAATGGCTCAGTGAGTAAAGAATCTACCTACAATGCAAGAGAAGAGGAGACACAGGAAATGTAGGTTTGATCTTGGGTCGGGAAGATCTCCTTGGAGAAAAAAAATGACAACTAATTCCAGTATTCTTGCCTGGGACATCCCATGGACAGAGGAGTCTGGCAGGCTACCATCCATGGAGTCATAAAGAGTCAGACAAGAGTGACTAAGCGCAGCTAATAATATAACTAAACCTAGTCTTTTCATACTCTTCATATTGTTCATGGGGTTCTCAAGGCAAGAATACTGAAGTCATAGGAAAAACCCTCTTCCAACAACACAATAGATGGTTCTACACATAGAAATTACTAGATGGTCAATACCAAAATCAGACTGATTATATTCTTTGCAGCCAAAGATGGAGAAACTCTATATATACTCAGCAAAAACAAGACCAGGAGCTTACTCTGTTCAGATTATGAGCTCCTTCTTGCCAAATTCAGACTTAAATTGAAGAAAGTAGGTAAAACCGTTAGACCATTCAAGCATGACCTAAAATAAACCAAATCCCTTACGATTATACAGTGGAAGTGACAAATAGATCGAAGGGATTAGACCTAACAGACAGAATGTCTGAAGAACTATGGATGGAGGTTCATGATACTGTATAGGAGGCCGTGATCAAGATCATTCCCAAGAGAAAGAAATGCAAAAAGGCAAAATGATTGTCTGAGGAGGCCTTACAAATAGCTGGGAAAAAGAGAGAAGAGAAAGGCAAAGGAGAAAAGGAAGAATAAATCCATCTGAATGCAGAGTTCCAAAGAATAGCAAGGAGAGATAAGAAAGCCTTCCTCAGTGATCAATACAAAGAAACAGAGGAAAACAATGAAATGGGAAAGACTAAAGATCTCGTCAAGAAAATTTGGGATACCAAGGGAATATTTCATGCAAAGATGGACACAATAAAGGACAGAAATAGTATAGAACTAACAGAAGCAGAAAATATTAAGAAGAGGTGTCAAGAATACACAGAAGAACTCTATAAGAAGAGATCTTCATGACCAAGATAACCACGGTGGTGTGATCACTCACCTAGAGCCAGACATCCTGGAATGCGAAGTCAAGTGGGCCTTAGGAAGCATCACTATGAACAAAGCTAGTGGAGGTGATGGAATTCCAGTCGAGCTATTTCAAACCATAAAAGATGATGCTGTGAAAGTTCTGCACTCAATATGCCAGAAAGTTTGCACAACTCAGCAGTGGCCACGGGACTGGAAAAGGTCAGTTTTCATTCCAATCCCAAAGAAAGAAAATGGAAAAGAATATTCAAACTACCACACAATTGCACTCAACCCTTGTGCTAGCAAAGTAATACTCAAAATTCTACAAGCTAGACTTCAACAGTACATGAACTGTGAACTTCCAGATGTTCAAGCCAGATTTAGGAAGGGCAGAGGAATCAGAGACCAAATTGCCAACATCCGCTGGATCGTTGAAAAACCAAGAGAGTTTCAGAAAAACATCTACTTCTGCTTTATTAACTGCACTAAAGCCTTTGACTGTGTGGATCACAACAAACTGTGGAAAATTCTTATAGAGATGAGAATACCAGACCACCTTACCTGCCTCCTGAGAAATCGGTATGCAGATTTTCTTTTTCTCTGTATACAGAGAAATCTGTATGTCAAGGAGCAACAGTTAGAACTGTACATGGATGATCAGATTAGTTCCAAATTGAGAAAAGGGTACATCAAGGCTGTATACTGTCACCCTGTTTATTTAACTTATATGCAGAGTACATCATGCAAAATGGCAGACTGATGAACCACTAGTTAGAATCAAGATTGCTGAGAGAAATATCAATAACCTCAGATATGCAGATGTCACCACCCTTATGGCAGAAAGAGAATAATAAGTAAAGAGCCTCTTAATGAAATTTAAAGAGGAGAGTGAAAAAGGTGTCTTAAAACTCAACATTCAAAAAATGAAGATTGTGGCATTCAATCCCATCACTTCATGGCAAATAGATGCAGAAACAATGGGAACAGTGACAGACTTTATTTTCTTGAGCTCCAAAATCACTGAAGATGGTGACCACAGTCATGAAATAATTAAAGATTCTTCGCCCTTGGAAGAAAAGCTATGACCAACCGAGACAGCATATGAAAAAGCAGAGACCTTTGCCAACAAAGGTCCATCTAGTCAAAGCTATGGTCTTTCCAGTAGTCATATATTGATGTGAGAGTTGGATCACTAAGAGAGTTGAGCGCCAAAGAACTGATACTTTTGAGTTGTGGTGTTGGGAGACTATTGAGAGTCCCTTGGACTGCCAGATCAAACCAGTCGATCTTAATGGAAATCGATCCTGAATATTCATTGGAAGGACTGATGCAGAAGTTGAAGCTCCAATACTTTGGCCAGGTGATATGAAGAACTGACTCATTGGAAAATACTCTGATGCTGGTAAAGACTGAAGGCGGGAGGAGAAGGGGACGACAGAGGATGAGATGATTGCATGGCATCACAGACTCAATGGACCCGAGTTTGAGTGAGCTCTGGGAGTTGATGATGGACAGAGAAGCCTGGTGTGCTGCAGTCCATAGGGTTAGACATGACTGAGTAACTGAACTGAACTGAACTGAACTGACTGAAGCCTGTTCTTAGAATCCAGTGGAAGCAGTGAACTGGCGGTTTCATTTCTCAAACTTGATCGTACATATCTCTTCCTCAAAAAATAATTGAGATGCTGTACATAACACTTATGAGTTCTTAAACATTTAAGAAAACAGAGTATCTAATTTCTAATAGATTTTTAATAGATTAGAGTACTAATCTAAACTAAAAAGCCTCTTGATGAAAGTGAAAGTGGAGAGTGGAAAAGTTGGCTTAAAGCTCAACATTCAGAAAACGAAGATCATGGCATCTGGTCCTATCACTTCATGGGAAATAAATGGAGAAACAGTGTCAGACTTTATTTTTGGGGGCTCCAAAATCACTGCAATACACACACACAGATATTAAATTTTAAAATGCTAAAACAGTATTCTTTACAATTAAAAAAAACTCTCAAAAACAAAATATTGATTATAAAAATCTAAAAGCCTTTAATTCTCCCACTCTAAAAGAAAGAGAAAGCATAGATTGCCCAGATGCTCAAGACACTCCAATCCAATACTGCTATGAACTTCAGGTGACAAAATCTGATAGATGGAAAACAGTTATTCCAAGAGGTTTAGGACTCTATATATTATCTGTATAATAAATAAATAATATAAACTAAATATTTTCCATTACACACATATGTAACAGATATGGTAATACACAGATGCAATGTATAATAAATAGGCACTACCAAACTCATGGTGGCTTTCCAAAACTACCAGATCCTAAAAGTATAACTAATATTAAGTAAGTGTCTAATTTTTTTTTAATACAGACTCTAAAATAGAAACCACATCCTTGCCAGAGTGATCTTTCAATTAACCTGGGTAATATACTATCTGATAGCTAGCGAGAGTTACTAAATCAGACCTGGGTCAGACTGAAATGGCTGAAGTAACTAAGCAAAAAGACCAATTATCCAACCTGCAATGGAACATGTGTGAAAGGAGAAGAGAAAGATTTATCAACTGAAAAAGCCAAGAACTCCTTTCTGTTTCTGGAAGTCCTTGGAAAGGTCCCATTGCTTCCACAGATTTTGAATCAGCACAAATCCATCTCTTCTGGGCTTAGCAATGCACTCAACATTTTCAATCCAGAGTCATATTCTCTGTCTTCTCAGCTACTCTGCAACACAATGAGCCACAGTAATGACTATTCTTGACAACCCTTAGTTGAATACTATCAGTGACTTTCAACAAACTCCTCTTTCCCCAAAACAGAACAAAGAACAAACTCAGTTTCAGTGAGAGCAAAGATCTACAATTATTTGCCTCAAAGTACCTACAAAAACAACAGTAAATAAAAGCCTGTAGCACAGTTTTTGGTATGTAACACGAATAAAATAAGATTTACTTCTGCTCCCCTTTTCTTCATCTGTTCTTCTATAAAGGAATATTTATTCCTCTTTCTACCAACTGAAACCAAAGGTTCTTGAACATGTACAATCTTAGCAAGATATGTAAAATAAATGTTTGACAGATATTAGTAAAAGACTTTTTTCATTTCACAAAAATGACATTCAAACTTTGATATCCAAAAGCCCCATTGGTTTCTTACCTATAAAGGTGCTTAAACAACATTTGCGTAACTCCTTTAAAAATCATAACAATCAACATAAATCTCTCCACACATTCTCAAACACCAACAATATAGTTTCATAGGAAATAACAACTATCATTTATTTGACATCTCACAAGTATTAAAACACTAAATATCATGATAAGTCTAGAGGGAGTCCCATTTATACTTAAGGAAACAAATATAAAGAAGTTAAATAGCTTACCTAAGGTCACACAGCTACTAAGGGGTGGAGACAGGATTCAAACCTAGAAGAATGACTGCTTCATTTGAATCTCGCAGTGAACTTGTTCTGGTTACTTACTGCTACATGGCAAATCACCCCAAAATATCATGACTTCAGACAACAATGAGACATTTATTACCTTTCACAGTTGTGGTGCATCAGGGTTTTACACATAGCACAGTGGAAATGTCTTGTCTCTGCTTCTTGACTCCTGGAGCTTCCGCTGGTAAGACTGAGGCTGACTCGACAGCGAGGGGTAACTCATGCAGTATCCCCCTAGCTCAAGTAGGACTGTCCACTACATCACCAATGGGAGCACCTCCAAGTGGTTGCCGAGGGTCCTCGCAGCCTGCTGGCTGGATTCCAAAGGCAAATGTCCCAAGACACTCAGCAAATAGCTCTCTTTTTAGGACACTATCTTGGAATACTCACAGCACCACTCCCATCATCATCACAAATTCCTCTTGACTCAAAGAAAAGCAATACAGACTCCAGGGCCCCCTCCCTCCCCATGGAAACAGTGTCCAGTCGAATGGGAGCTATCACAACAGTCAATTGGTGCCATAATCCCTCAGGGACGAGTATTATGATTCCTAACTAGACTGAAAAACTAAGTTTCAGAAAGGCTCTGTGACCTTCCTAAGTTGACATAACTAATAAACTATATTAAGATGCTAAAACAGGCCATGGTGATGCCAAATCCCATACAACTTACCATTACTTGTAAAACCACCACTGAAACTGTGCTATTCTTTAGCAAAAGGTAGCATACCTGTGTTTTTTGAAAAAAAAATTTTTTTCAGCAAAGCATCTCATAAAAATTATGCTAAAAGATTATCCAAATATGAATTATCAGATTTTGGAAAGGTGGCAAGTAAAACTCCTATTATAGTTTTAGCCTTGTCAAGCATGTTAAATACTAGAGCTTGTTTTTAATTGAGGATTCGTGTTAAGAGAAGAGAAATGGAGTACCAAGAGCATTCTATAAAGACAGTCCTTGAGGAGAACAGGAGCCACCTAGGGCAGCTATGCAACCATCCAGTGAAGCCTACACAGGACAGACCCAGGCAACACAGAGAATCCAGTGAGCTACCATCTTCACCTGAGGTCAAGTCCAAGAAAGGAATCCTTAGTCATCACCATCAACAGCCATGAAAGTGCCAAGCCCAGCAACGAGTGACTCCTCTGGCGTGGGAAATTTCACAACACATCTATATTATAAGCCAAAGCTGCTGGCATCACCCACAGTCACTGCCTCATGAAAACTGTAAGCTGAATGTTTACTGTTGTCATAGCACCTTCATTCGAGGCAAAGGTAACACACACCCATTACTGTGACACTTCCAAAGAGGACTGAACAATACAACAAGGATCAGAAATGAAGACACTTCATGTTATTTACTAAAACAATTCAAGATTTCTCTTTTTCAGGGGTCTGGGATGTTCGTGGGAGACTTAGAAATCTGCACACGGTCTTGCATAACCTGACAATAAATCCATCCGTCCTCCACTGGATCACTGGGTTGAGGAAATGTCAGGCATGAATGTCTTGAACAAATGCATCTTTCAAGTGGGCAGGGTCAGCACTTGTTCCGTGATGGGTTCATATCAAGTGCAATAAGCAGAATGCCTTATTTTTTAAAATCACTATATCTTTTTTTGGGGGGGGGCAGTGTCTTCACTGCTGCATGGGCTTTTCTCTAGTTGCAGCAAGTGGGGGCTTTTCTCTAGTTGCAGCGTGCGGGTTTCTCATTGCAGTGACTTCTCTTGTGGAGCAAGGACTCTAGGGAGTGCAGGCTTCAGTCATTGCAGTTCCCATGCTCCAGAGCACAGGCTCAATAGTTGTGGCACACGGGCTTGGATGTTACACGACATGCGAGATTTTCCCAGATCAGGAATTGATCCTGTGTCTCCTGCACTGGCAGCGAATTCTTTACCACTGAGACACCAGGGAAGCACAGAATGCCTTGTTTAAAAATAATTGTTTTTTCAATCCTTCTTTTTCGATCCCTCTTCTCTCCACCCAAGAATACATGTGAAATACACACAGTATTTCCTGGTGTGGGTTTAATCAGTGACATTTTAAGAGTTCAGAATCAAACTAATGCCCCAGAGTCAGAGGCCAGAATTCTCAAAATTACTGTCCGTCATTCCAGAAGGCAAGGCACAGCAGAGACACTACTTCTGCCTTCAAACAATAATCACAATTTTTCTTTCCAAACCCCTACCATAAATTTTGAAATGATTAATGGCTATCTACCTATCCTGGAGCTTTATCAAAGGGAATAACATATATTAACTATAGTTTGAAGTGCCAACTGCATAGTTAATGGCTCACATCAAAACAAACCAACTTGATGGAGAAGCCTCATCCAAAACTATACCAAGTCAACCTCCAAATTAATGTTGGAAAACAGTGCATATCTATGTCATCAACACACTTACTTCTAAATGCTTTTCTCTTCTAACTGGATTCTTCAATAATCAAACTATAATTGCCATTAAGCCCAAAATAATATTCAATGACAGAAATTAACATCTCTCTGGAAACCAATTAATTATTCCTCATTCCTTAGCTGCCTAGACACCAAGAGGTACCCTGATTGCTCTACAATGGAAACACTTCCTAGCATTCCTCCAGCAAGGAGAGGACTACAGATTCACTCACACTACATCTGGGCCACACTCCTGAAAGATGCTCAAAGAGGATCCTATCAATAACATCCAACAGCCTGGCTGAGAAAGTCCAAGACAGATCACATCTCTACCAGCTGTGGTTATCTTCCCTCTTACAGGCTGAGGCCAAAAGTCAAATATTATAAAACCTCAAATTCAGGCATGAGTAAACATACTTGGGCAAGGAAGAAAACTGAAGTCCTAGTCAAAACAGAAACCATCAGGATGTGAAATCACCATCATTATCATCACAACAACAATAGCAGCAGTAGTCACAAGAACCTGCCTGTCAATGCAGGAGATGCAAGGTTCGATCCTTGGATTGGGAAGATCCCCTGGAGAAGGAAATGACAACTCACTCCAATATTCTTGCCTAGAGAATCCCATGGTCATAGGAGCCTAGCGGGCTACAGTCCACAGGGTCGCAAAGAGTCGGGCAGGACTGAAGCAACAACACACACACACATGCACGGTGCATACTGAGTAAAGCTTAAAGGGACAGTGTAAAAATCATATGGGGATGTTTTTGGCAGAACAAAATATTCACAATTTATTGCGGAGTGAAAATTCAAGTAGCAACATGTACACACTTTAATATGAATCTTAATTTTATATCCAAATATACTTCTAGAGTAACATATCACAAAAGGATAACATTGGTGGAATTAAAGGTTTTTTTTAATCTAGTCTAATGTTACTCTAACAAACACAGAGCATTCTTTTGCATCAGAAAGTTAATGGAAATCATATAAGCAGTTCCCCACATTCTGTGCCTTTAAATGGAGCATTTTTAAAGGCATACTGTTTTTAAAGAGATATTTGCTCCCTAAAATTAACTTGTAGCCCAAATCCAAATATTTAACTCAAGATAATTTCATAAGTTAGTTAGTTAAGTTGCTCAGTCGTGTCCGACTCTTTGCAACCCCATGGACAGTAGCCCATCAGGCTCCTCCGTCCATGGGATTCTCCAGGCAGGAATCCTGGAGTGGGTTGCCATTTCCTTCTCCAGGGGATCTTCCCGATCCAGGGATTGAACCCAGGTCTCGAACCCAGGTCTCCTGCATTAGAGGCAGACGCTTTAACCTCTGAGCCAACAATTAGCTCTTTTTTCTCTGTACAATTCTTAAGATAAACGCTTGAGATAAGACCACCAGCCAGAGCATTTGATATGCAACAAGTTTCATAATTCTTTCAATAGAATCAGTGCTCAAAATAACTTTTTTCAATTTATCTATTTTTGCTAGGTATTTTCACCCAGAAGTCCAATATTAATTATAAAGAATCAAATTGAGTCTTACCAAATGATATTCCACTGAAAACTTTAAATACAAATGGGGTGGGGGTAAGGGGTACGGGAAAAAGTATTATTTTTTAATACCTTAAGAAAAAGTAGTGACACAGCAAAGTTTAGTGTGGCAACAACATATAATGTAGTCATTTGTTTGTAAAAATTGAATATACATATTTGTTTGTATTATGGATCTCTGTATGTGTGTATAGTTACCCACACATACACATATCAAACAAAACATATAATCTGCAATTCAAATTTTGGCAAGTATAAACAAATGAAGTTAGTTGATGGCTCATTCATTCCTATGACTCATTTCAGCAAAAGTTTCTATTACCATTTTGAAATGCTTATTATGCAAAGTCCTTCAAAACAACTGACTGAGAGCAACAAATAAAAACAACAGAAACCAATGACAAAGCAATATACTGTAAAAAGAGACATTCACACTGTGAAATCTACACCAAGAGGATTCAGATCCATGAAAACAGTCACCAGAGGCAGGAAATTCCCACTTACTCAGGCCTATTTTCTCTCTATAATTCTTACTAACAACATGTACCTTCATGATCATTCATCTGAAAAAAAGCAGGCTTATCATGAAATGAAAACAGATCACAGGAAGGCAGAGGAGGAATGTCAACTTCATAAAAGAGAGAGAGAGAGAACATTACAGAGGTGCTGACAGATAATGGAAATATCACCCATGCCAAAAACTACCAACCTTTTTGACATGACTGGACTAAAATCCTTTGTAGACAACAATATCAGAGAAATAAAATAAGAGGACTGGGACTAGAACACTTATGAGTTGTTTTCATTTTTATGCTGGAAAATTAATTTAGAGCAAGGACCTTGGCATCGATATTAATTTTCCACACATGCACCAAAAACCCATAGAGATTTTTAATACAATTTCTAATATACTTCAGGTAACTTGCTTACATTTGAATTAGACATGCAAAGGGGGATTAAAGTTAAAATTGGATTAAGGAATGCAAATTAAAACAAACTCTCCCTGATGCATTCCTTTTACAGAGAAAACAGAAGTCTTGGTCAAGTCCAAAGTGAGAGTACTAAAATGGCCGTAAATCCATGGAAATGCACATCTTGCCTCCAAAGAAAGATGGAAAAGAATGTTTTTCACATGTCTGCAGTTAATCACTTATATGCTTAGATCAAAGAGAATAATTAAAGTTCCAAAAGAATTAGTGTCCCAAGATTTCAATTACCTAGACCCAGAATATAATGAGCTTTCTTGCCCACTGGTAAATTATTCTTTGAGTGTCTCTGGGACAGGTGATGGGCAGCAGATATCCAATCTTCATGCCATGGATATTTCTTCAAAGACACATGCAGCTTCCTTCAAGGACATATGCAGTTTCTTACAGATTTTATCTTGCCTTTATCGGGCATCTTTGAATTCACTAACTATTTAAAAGTCACAACCACGACCAGGACATAAAAGATACATATCGAACATCACTACCTAACTCTCAAAATAACTTGCTGTTCACTATAATGAACATGATGCGTGACAAGCTGACAGAAAAAAACAGTTAAAATCGGGAAGAGGTAGTAAAGACATGGACAAAAATAAACTGAGTCATGTAATTAATGTCTAATACCAGACTTGAAACAAAGCGTAACACAGCAGACACTCAAATGCTCACTAAATATTTTAGACATAATTATTTTGCCATATCTGTCTGTCCAACACCACACATATAAATACCAGTGTTTGATTAAGTTCTGATAAAGCTGAAGTTAGGATGGAGAGGGAATTAGCAAGAGATCCTACAAGGTCCAGTGAACAAGCATAAAATCCAACTGTGGTGTATACCACCGGGAAGCCTGGGAAATATTCTGCTACCACCCTCCTTCCAATGATCTAGTCATTGTCATACTCCTATTTACTGGTTTCAGCAGACGCACTTCCAGCTACCACAGCTGCACAGAACTCCATCGCACCGTTTATGGATCAAGGCTCTTATGGACCCAACTCTCTCAATCAGAGCTCCTCTCCCTGGAAGGGACTACATGATTCCAACCTCAGTCTCGCCGAGCCAATGAGAGTTAAAAAATGTATGCTGGGAACTGCAGAGACTCACATTCTGGTATGGAAAGGAGATGAGTCTATTTTTATGGAACAGAAGACGAAAGCAAGAGCATATTAAGGGGGAAAGTGTAGATACTTACAGCAAAACCAAATAAGGTTCAAAGCCCCTAGTCCTTGGGTATTTTAAAGGCTTGACTTCATGCCTTACCTTGGCTACACGTCCTACCTTCTCTCTCAGGCACCTTATATCCTACAAATACATACCTTCGCTTCGCTTTTGCTAAAAAGCATTATACTACTTGCAACTCAGCCTTACATGAAAGATTAACAAAAATAATCAACAGATAAGAAAGGCGAGAAAGGGAAGGGCAAATGATCCAAGGTGGCACTTGAACTGAAGAGGAATTCACCACACAGAGCCAAGACAAGCCCGGAGAGCTCAGAGCAAGCAGATGAACTGCAGTTCTGTTCATCCACTGAGTAAGGGCTGGGGAAAGACAGTGAGCCCACTGGCTACAGATATCAGTGCTGTTTTTACAATGTTTTAGTATCTGTGAATAACACATTCTTTTCCTTTCTTGTACAGTCTTGTTTGAAACTCTGGCAAATCCTACACAGGGGATGCAATCGAAAGCTGGCTGAGATGAAGTTTTGTGATTTCAGTTAGAAACATTCTCTCATTCACCACTTGCTACCACTGTGGAAAAGAAAGAACTGCAGTGACAAGGTGGGGTTTCTATTGAAAAATATTTTTCCTAAGCTTCAGAATGGTGAAAATCTACAAACAAAAACAACTTCTGCTTAAGCTATACAAAGATTCTGGTCCAATCCCCAGAATCTGGGAAAACAGCAAATTTTGTAGAGACTAGTTCTACCGTTCTCATTTCCACACACTTGCGCTGACATAGCCAAGAATGGCTAAAAACTCCCCCAAATGCCTGCTATCCCACAGAGTTCCAATAATCTTTACTTTTACTAGAACATGCTCTTTCTGCTTCAGAAGATACCTGCCAGGTTGGAAAAAAAAATCATTATTATTAAAATATACCCCTTTTACCATACTGCCCCCCCCCCAAAAAAAAACCTGCCAGGACTGTTTTCTGCAAAAGAACAAACATAATTTCTCCCCATGATACTAAACATCAAAAAATATAACAATAAAACCTCTGTGAGCATTCTCTGCTATAAATTAATGATATCTTCTAATAGAGTAAGAATAAGGAATAGACAGCTGGATTTGCTTCTGCTTCCTAAACAATTGTACAGGTTGGGATGTTAGCATTACACAAATGAAAGGGAGGCACACAAGCAAAGTGGAAGGAAACTATCTCTGAGCTCTGTCTTCCCAAAGAACTGGTGCCAGAAACACTGCCTCTCCCTCCAGGAGGGAAGTCACAGACTGGCAGCCCTCGACATGAAGCCCAGCTTCCAAGAGTGTAATGAAAATAAAAAGAGCCAAGATGGCTCCTTCACACTGAAATTCCAGCAATGCAGGAAGACAGCCACCCACCAAAACTGATTTCAGAGGCAGGGATAGCCCCAGCCCCTTGAAAGTGTAAAAATAAACCCCCATATGGAGTCATTCGTTCCTGCAGAAAGCACCCACGGCCCTGATGAAGTCACAAGCAGAAGGGCTAAGTTTTAGCTGTAAAACAACAGACCGAGCTCGGGCTCTCTTACCTGTACCAGCCTGCAGCTCCCTCCCCCTTATTCCAATTTGGGACAGGCTATCAGGGCTCTCCCTGAAACTCTGAGAAAGGGGCGGGGCTGCTGGAATGACTGCTCACACCTGCGTGCAGGAAACAGAATACTCCCTCTCCAGGAAGATGCTAGGGCAAGGATACCACCTTCATCTGGAGCTCAAGAGAAAGACCAGGACACTAGCACTGACCTTCCAACACTACTCTTAATCTCAGGAAACTACAATTGCCCTAAGGAGCTTTAACACAATCAAAAATGAAAGATCAAAGGAAGAGAACAAAAGAGATCATGAGTGTCAGTCAAATGGCTGAAATTAGGCACAGGGCCAATCCTTTAAAAAGCAGCCATGGAATTTGTCCACATTCAGCCAGAAGTTCTTAGTTTGAAGTCTTCATGCAGTGGGAGAGCAGAAGGTAAGAGCTCCAGCTATGCAACTCTGGTTTATATCCTGACTCCACCAGTTCCTAGTTGGGTGTTACCTTGGACAAGTCCCTCCTCTCTGGGGTAAAGTTTCTTCATCTACAAAATAGCGATAACAACAGTGCCTAAACTTCATAGGGTGGGGTGAGAATTAAATTCTGAACACACAAAGAGCACTTATGAAATGTCATTATTAAGGGTAATGAACAGAGGAGTATGTACACACACCCACACACTCATACCTTCAAGACCAGTTTCCTGAAGAGAAAGAAGATACTTCTGAAAGATTTTTGTTTTTATTCCTTGCCAACTGGTTTGCTTTAATCAAAATTCGTAAGTACCTTTTACAAATGCCCCAGTTTACAATGTGCTGGAAATCGGGCACAGAAAATTTTAAATTCCTTGAAAACACACAAACCTAGCAAATTAGATTGGAACATAGAATACGTCATCTTTGGGGAAGTCATCTAGATTGTGTAATAACTTTTTGATTCAGTTCTCACCTTTCAAACTAATTCTAGACAATGCAGAAACACCATCACATTCATGGCTGATAGATCTACAATCTATGAGGTGAAGAGAGCTGGTGAAGGCCAGAGTTACCTATACTGACCAACCCCGATTCATTTTCTATTTCCCCTGCTTGAAGAGTTGACTCACTGGAAAAGACTCTGATGCTGGGAGGGATTGGGGGCAGGAGGAGAAGGGGGCGACAGAGGGATGAGATGGCTGGATGGCATCACTGACTCGATGGATGTGAGTCTGAGTGAACTCCGGCAGTTGGTGATGGACAGGGAGGCCTGGTGTGCTGGGATTCATGGGGTCACAAAGAGTTGGACACGACTGAGCGACTGAACTGAACTGAACTGAACTGACTGAAAGCAGATTCTCGGGATTAGAAGAGGCATTAAAGTCATCCAATCTCAAGACCCTTGTTACATCTCTAAAAGTTGAATTGTATCAATAATTGTGCATCAGGAATTAAAACACCATTTGCACCCAACATGAGTCTATAAAACCCATGTTCAGAGTGGCACTTACCCAAAGAGTACAGAAATGGGAGAAAATATAGTCTAACAACTTAGCTGAGGACTGTACACCATTCAACTTATACTACACAGCAGGGAAAAATAGCGTATCTAAACCACAGGGCAGTGCCATAAAGATGAGGACAAACTTGTCCTCTGATACATTTTTTTTGTGTGCTGTTTCTGGGTACAAGGAAGCATTCTCACGAGTTTTTAGAATGCTAAAAGAATGGAATTTCTGGGGTAGTTTATATACAATTAAAGTATTCCCTTTTTTAAAAAATAACTTTGCATTTGTTCACTTTTTATTTTAACATCTCTGTACTGGAACATGTGTTTTGCATTATCTAATAACGGAGAGGTATGTCATTCTTCTGCCTGAAAACATGCTGCTATCCTGAAAGCACATGTTCACAATGATAGCAGTTAACCATAAAGAGAATGGAGGTCTTGAATCAGGACTAAGAGAGGAAAGGGAGACTCATGGTCTAAAATTAATAAAAGGATTGGGGAGGTTAAGGTGGCTCAAAAGAGCAAGTGAAGGCTTCGTAGAGAAAGAAGCACTAGGGGTGGGACTTATAGAGGGTTAGGGTTACACAGGTACATAGAAGCAAGGAAGGATTTCAGCCCAGTATGAAGAACAGCCAAGACAAGCAGCTAATTGTAGCACAAGCGTTGTCCCATGGGGGGAGAGGAGGTGTACCATAAGTACACATCTTTTCCTGGAGGGAAACAGCCCCCAGGCTCCCAGACCTTTCTTGCCCTCTTCAGTGTCCATGAAAGTCAATGCCTTCATTAAACTCTCAAGGGAAAGACAATGAAAAGTCTAAATCTAAAACAAAGTCCATGGTCTTCCCATGAAGTTTTAAAAAGAAATTAAGAATGTACTTCTGCATCTGAGTTGGGTGAGAAAAATGAGATCTCCCTATTGGATCTAGTGTGCATGCTCAGTCATGTCCAACTCTTTGCGATCTTATGGACTGTGGCCCGCCAGGTTCCTTTGTCCATGAGACTTTTCAGGCAAGAATACTGGAGTGGGTTGCCATTTCCTCATCCAAAGGGATCTTTCTGACCCAGGGATCAACCTCATGTCTCCTGTATTAGTAGGCATACTCTTTAGCACTGAGCCACCTGAGAAGCCCATTGGATCTAGCAGGGATCCATACATTCAGTGAGAAAAATCTTGCTTCTTATTTACTTAAAACAATAACCACTGGAATAAGCTCATCTTGGTGCAGGTTAAGGATTTTCAAAAAGAAATACCTCAGTTACAACAGTAACATTATTTTCAGTCATGCTACTGCCTAAAAAGCCCTTAATTACAGTTTTAAATCCTAAGAATCTTACTGCTTACCTCTCTTTGGTTTCAAATATGATGTCATATGTATTATTAATAATAAACATTCTATATATGTTATACCCATTGATCCTTCAGAAAACTCTAGTGGGTAAATATCACTATCTTTTCACAGACTGAGGCCTACTGAGATGAAGTTATTTGCCCAACGTCCTATAGATTGTCAGTGACAGAGTTAAGACTCAGACTCAGGTCTCTGGTTCCAAATACTTTGAAGGTCACCACCTGCAAAATGCTTCCACTCCCACCTCTGTCCTGGATCTTATAACAGCTCAGTCAAGCCTCCACTACTGAAACATAAGGAATTATGAAAGCAAAGAACCAGGTTAAAAGCAAAAGCACAAACTGTTTTAAAATCTGGAAGACTCTGCTCTCCAGAACTGGCCAATCAAAGGCTTGACATTTTTCAAGTAGAAGCCTTCAGTAGACCTAGCTTTTCATGTTGCCTGACCCAGAATCTTCATTTAGTCACCATTAATCCTCTGGGGAAACTTCACTGTCCTGTCATTGCAACCTGTTTCTAACTATTCCTTCTCCATCTCACTTCCTTCCTCAAACATCCAATGGATTATTCAGACTTGTTCCTGCTTGAGGCCCTTGACACTTGCCATTCTCTCTGCAAGGAACTCTTTCCCCAATACCCATGTGCCTGGCTTGGCTCAATATTCCAACTCAAACATCACTTCCTCCAAGAGGCCTACTAGGATTACATCATGCCCAACTCTTTGCAACCCTATGGACTGTAGCCCACCAGGTTCCTCTGTCCATGGGATACTCCAGGCAAGAATACTCCAGTGGGTTGCCAAGAAATAGGTTAGGATACAACAATCAGCTAAGAAAAAACTAACTAACCTGTCCAAAATAAAGTAGATCAGGATTCTCTGGCAACCTGCCCCTCCCAAAAGCACTGATCAGTCTTTCCAACATTTGTCCAACACAGGGCAACTTTCCAGTGTGCCTCATTAGAGGATTCTCTTGGTCATTAGCTATAAGGGCTATTCACAGTCCCTTCACTTCCATCTGTAACACAGTGGGGCTGTTACTCAGAAGACTTTTCATTCCCTAGCATGTTATGCTGATGAAGATCAATTTAGTAATAAAAATGGTACATTTATGGTTTAAAATATTTCCTCCCAGCTATGAGGAATTAACTCATTTTGCAGTGCCAACCCTGTACACAGCTGGGACTCAAAAGTGAAACTACTACGAAGGAGAATATGTTGATTCTTATTAGAGGGTACTTTCTGCTCACAGTGCCTCCCATTTCCAGGAGGCGACTCTCAAGTTATCATCACAAGTATAAAATCCCTCTTCCTACACTGACACCATCAATAAGTGCGAGTGTCAAAATTATGTTCTACAGCCCACGTCTTCCCAAAGTAGCCACTGCCAGCTTTATTTCAGAGGTTTGGAGATTCCAAATGTAAGCAAACACAAATAGTATCAATACAATGTTAGTTCATAACCATATGTCTGTTTGGAAAACATTATACTGAATAACTGAATACAAAATAATAAATAGTTTAAGTAGCTTGGGCTATTAATTTAAAGACTTAAGAAGCACCTTTATTATGAGCTAGATATGTCATGAGCTGGGAATGTCAAATTTATGAGATTTTTTATCCCCATGAAAAGAATATACAGTGATCCCTCTAATATCTGCTGGGGAAACTGGTTCCAGGATTCCCTGTGGAAATCAAATTCCGCAGATGTTCAGGTCTCTTATATAAAATTGTGCACTATTTGCTTATAACCTGTGCATATCCTCCCACATATTTTAAATCATCTCTGCTGCTGCTGCTGCTGCTGCTAAGTCGCTTCAGTCGTGTCCGACTCTGTGTGACCCCATAGACAGGAGCCCAACAGGCTCCCCTGTCCCTGGGATTCTCCAGGCAAGAACACTGGAGTGGGTTGCCATTTCCTTCTCCATTGTGTGAAAGCGAAAAGTGAAAGTGAAGTCGCTCAGTCGCATCCGACTTCTAGCGACCCCATGGACTGCAGCCTACCAGGCTCCTCCATCCATGGGATTTTCTAGGCAAGAGTACTGGAGTGGCTTGCTATTGCCTTCTCCGAAATCATCTCTACATGAGGTATAATACCTAATACAAAGTAAATATCACATAAATAGTTGTAAAATATATTGTAAGTGCTATGTAAATAGTTGCCAATGTGCTGCAAATTAAAGTCTTGCTTTTTGGAAATTTATGGAAAATTTTGTCAAATATTTTTAATCTGTGGTTGGTTCAATCCATGGATACAGAGAGCTAACTATGCCAGTTAGTTCAAAGCAGATATATAGAAAATGATGATAAATCCTGTGCTGACAATATACAAATCTGTCAAAGACATATTCCAGAGGAAAATCAAATATCCTAGAAAATAAGTCAGTGGAAAACCATCAAAAAAGCATGTCACCATTAGTCAGTGTCTTTCTTATTTATATGTTAAAGTGGTTGCTGGGTCAGCACATGCCGAAAACTATAATGATGGAGGTATGAGGTAGCCAGGAAAAATTAGAAATTAATCTAAGGAAAGAGTCAGTGATGGTTTGTAAAGAACTATGTACTTATAATATTTTGCTGTAAAAACAAGACATGACCTTCAACCTTCACCAAAATCTTACAATGGCTCCAGCTTTCCTTCCCAATATTCTCCTGATGCAAAGGCCTTGGTCTCATCAAATCTCTGTTCATCACCTATGCAACATCACTGATTTCTACCTTCAGGTCTCCTCCGTACATGGTAGGTAACCTTTTGCCAGCTAACATGCATTTCCCCTGCATCTGGTAGGAGTAACGCAATTCTTTCAAAAGACAAAATTCTTTCTTCACTGGCTCTTGTTGAGTGAGAGTCAAAGCACTCTGTGTGGGCACTTACCCCAGCTGGACCATTTGTTCCAGCAGAAAAAGGCTGAAAAAGGCCAGGGGGCAATCATTCTACAGGCGGCATTTGACATAGATGGTGCATCAGTTCCTTCTCCCAGCAACCCTGGAGGTGTCCAGTTCCTAACCACTCTGATTCCATTTTTCAGGTGACCCTCAGACTCCATAGGCTACTTTGTGTCTCTACTGTTGGTTTTTAATAAATGTATCTTCTGCTTAAAGTGTGTTCAGGGCAGATAATCTGCTGCTTGCACCCAAAACACACAAAGCCCACAGGCTTGACGAGATCATTCTGACAGCTTGGTACCAAAAGTCAGTCACAGATAATTTTCAAGTCCCTCAGTGTTACATCCCAACACCATGAACCTCCTTCCTCAAAGTTTTTATGACCCCTACCCTGTATTCTTACTTTTTTATGTACTCTGCTTTCTTAAACAAATACAAAACCATAATTTTATAGGCCACTAACTTGTGATTTTCCTGCACTGAATTTGCTACCAAGAAGGTGATAAAGTTCTTTTATCTACCCATCCCTAGGTGTTTACTCCCACCATACCTTATTTCATTTAATCTACACAGGATAGGTGGTGCAATCCCCTTTAACAGATAAGTATACTAAGGCTGAAAAGAGATTACCTTGCCCAAGAATATACATACACTGCTAGGGAAAAAACAAGCCAGGATTTAAAACCAAGTATACCCTCAAAAACCTCAATTCCCAACCACCAATGATAATATTTGACTGGCGTGGAGGAAATGGGTATGAAACTAATTGTACCTTGGCGATTTTTATTTTGTTAACTGGTTGCAGATGATCAACCCATATCTTCCCTTGGGTCTCATTTAAAAACTCTGCCAATCTGAATGTCCACAAGCCCTGTCTTGAAAACTATTCAGAGTTAAATGAAACAATCCATTATTTCATCTAAACAGAAAAAATAAAGTGCTGTCCTCTTAAGAAAAATGTCAGCATCCTAAATCTCACATGCCATGTCCACAGACTTTCTGTTCAGTTCAGTTTAGTTGCTCAGTCGTGTCCGACTCTTTGCGACCCCATGGACTGCAGCACGCCAGGCCTCGCTGTCCATCACCAACTCCTGGAGTTCACTCAAACTCATGTCCATCGAGTCGGTGATGCCATCCAACCATCTCATCCTCTGTTGTCTCCTTCTCCTCCCGCCTTCAGTCTTTCCCAGCATCAGGGTCTTTTCAAATGAGTCAGCTCTTCGCATCAGGTGGCCAAAGTACTGGAGTTTCAGCTTCAGTATCAGTCCTTCCAATGAATATTCAGGACTGATCTCCTTTAGGATGGATAGGTTGGATCTCCTTGCAGTCCAAAGGACTTTCAGGAGTCTTCTCCAACACCACAGTTCAAAAGCATCAATTCTTCGGCGCTCAGCTTTCTTTATAGTCCAACTCTCACATCCATACATGACTACTGGAAAAACCATAGCTTTGACTAGATGGACCTTTGTTGGCAAAGTAATGTCCACAGACTTTAGAGTTACTTTATAAGGAGCTGTGACAAAACCAAGGCAGGGGCAGGGTGACAGAACAGCCGACAGAGAAGCTGGGAAGAATTCATCAGTGGATTAAAAATTAGCTACAAGTGGTAATTTACATATGGATCATTAGGATTTGGGCACAGTTAAAAACAGCTCACATCTGGTTTTATTCCCTGGTGGCTCAGAGGTTAAAGCGTTCGCCTCCAATGCGGGAGACTCGGGTTCAGTCCCTGGGTTGGGAAGATCCCCTGGAGAAGGAAATGGCAATCTACTCCAGTACTCTTGCCTGGAAAATCCCATGGACGGAGGAGCCTGGTAGGCTACAGTCTGCGGGGTCGCAAAGAGTCGGATACGACTGAGCGACTTCACTTCACTTCACTTCACTTGTTTTGTCTAATAAACAAGTGCCAAAATGTAAGGAATTCTCATTTTGGGCTTTAAAAAAAAAAAAAAATCAAGTTAACACAAAGGTCTTTTTTTCAAGTCATACACAAAGCAGGGTTAGTTTTGGGAATGCAGACATGCAGCTAGAAAGACTAAGTCACTGAATTAACTCACCATGAGACCCTGAGCAAGTGACTTGATCTTCTAGAACTAGCTTCCTTAATAAAATGGGGAAATATGTTTCCTATAGCAATTTCACAGGATTATTATAAGAATCAAACGGAAGTATTTTATTCAGGAAAAATTTACGACCAAGACAAGATATTAACAAATATGACCAGGAGAAGCAAAGCAGGTCCACCTGAGTCCACATCTGGACAAGTTCGTCCAATGTGTTACAAACTGCAGCGTAAGATTAGTTGCCAGTCACCAAAACAGAAAGAAATGCAGTTCCCATGTCATCAAGCAATCCACCCACAGACATCATGAAGAATGACATAGGCTTTATTTACTAGCCTAATCATTTTAAATACAACAAAGCTATAACGTTCAATGTTTCATTAAAAATTATTCAGACTTCACAAACTTGCATTTCACAAAATAAATCCATTGAAGTGGAATTGGGATCATGCTCTCCCCCTCCCCCTCCCCCTGCCCAAACAAAACCAAGAAACCAACAAAAACCATGGTTCATGTTTTTAGGTAACTTCTATTAAGAAGCAACCTCAATGAATGTATGTTCTATAGAAAGCTGATAGGTATGTGCAGTTTTGGAGGACAAGGAGGTGATGTGCAGAAAGGATGGGTTCCAGAGGAGTTCTCTGGTAAACTAAGTATATTCCTTAAATATGGTACTGCCCACATACTCTAATATAGTACGCACTTCAAGTTCCTGAGCAAATGTTGGAATAAAAAACATTTCCCACACATTTGTATTGAGCATCCTTCAGGGAAGTATTTCATGAGAGATACATTGAAAATATGGTAGAAAATATTTAAAGATGGAAATACATGAACAGACCTCTTTTCAAAACAAAGCAATGCACATAAATAGCAGCATGGGAGGGGAGTTCTACCACTGACTCAGTATCCCAAGTTCCCTTCATACTATTCAAGGAGTAGTAAGGTTGCTTGAACATTATTAATAACTTAGAAAACATTCATATGGGGCCAAAATGCAAGTCATTTAAAACTGGAGAGTCAATTTAGAAGGACGGGAGGAAGGAAGGAATGCAGGAAGAAAGGGAAGGAAAGGAAAAAAAAAATTAGACTCTTCTTTCTCTCCTAATGATGATGATGAACAAACTTGCTTTCACCTTTTTTTCAGTCAAGAGATTTAGACTTATGAAAAAATTCACCTCAGGGTATATTATTCTAATCAACCAAACATCAGTCTTCAGGGGATGCAACGTATGACTCTACCACAGGTCAGCAGACAGAAGTTAGGCAGGAAATTCTACCTACCAAAGGCTTTCTGTGAAACATGTTAACGGTAAATTGGTAATGAAGTCTACCCATTGTTTTATAGAGAGTAATGTAAATAAATATGAACCCACAAATGAACACATCCTAACCAGCATACTTCCTGATTTAATGGCTTCTACAATTGCAAATGTGGATGCTATCAGGGCCCATATAGACAACCTTAATGAGTGAAGCAGTCAGGGCCTAAGGAAATTGAGTTATGGGGACTAAGGAGGAACTTGAGAGCACACATAAGCCTCAAGGCTTTCATGCTCAATTCAATTAAAACACAGTGCTGGCTTCTCCCTTCCTCCCCTCTCCAAAACAAAACATAACAGGTGCAGTCCACATTCAGCCTACAGGCTGCTGGCTTGAGACCTCTGGAGACCCACCATTCTTAAGAGGACTTGACCCAACTCCTCTGCAAATGCCTGATGAGAACATTAAATTCACAAATGGCCAAGTTGAGAATAGAGTGTCAACCCAGATGTGTCAAATACATTTGCTTATGGTGGATGACTATTTGCAAGGTGTACATACAAACATAATAGATTTTTAACACTGTATAACTGAGTTGAAAGCCTTACAATCACGTCTTGAGTGACCTCAGGCAATATATGTCACCTCTCTGAGCCTGAGTCTGCTCATTTATAAAATAAAGATGATAATATCAAGCCCTCTGTATTGTAGTACAGGTTACACAAGAATACATTTGTAACATTTGTAACACTTTTAGCAGATAGCAGGCATTTGTTAAGAATATTAATAAAAAGAAATTTCAATTAAATAGAGCTGAGTCAATACCTGCTATGATATTAGAACCCAAAGGGAGGAAGAAACTGGCAGGGCCTCAGCCAATGAAAAGCCAGGGTCTCTGTTTACTATAGCCCTCCCACATTTCCTTTTCCTCTCTGCTAAAGTGGTCTACTTCCCTTGCCAAAGAAGGAACTTGCAGGTGACTTGCCAAGGTTGCAGACTCTCAAAATTTGATTCTCTGCTGATCCCAAATATTTTTGCTGGAGAAGTTTCTGGCAATCTATTTACTGCAGACCTACACAGACAATTAAACAACAGCTAATAATTTTTATTATGAAGTATATATCAGTTACTACTACACGTGATGTACAGAATGATTCATTGGAGGATAGAGTAAATTTCATAGGTAAACAACATTGATCAATCCCTTGGGAGAAGCTACTAATCTTGTGACCAACATCAGTCACTTTCCAGAAGTCATGGAAAGATGCCAGTGCCACCTCATGGAAATGCTCAGAACCCAGAGAAGATTAAAAACTACTAGTGCCATTCAAATTTGAACAGTAGTTTGTACACATTTAGCATTAATTCTATTAAATATTTTTAAACACAAATCAGAAGTGCAAATCCAAATACACATAGGATGCTAATACACAGCTCCCTGTCAAACACTTTGCAATGTACACAGTCATTTTCCCTCTATAATTCACACGGATTAATGTTACTATTCTCACCTCGTCTTCTAGCAGATGATCAGTATAACTCCCCTTTTTAAGACACTGAACACTTTCCACTACAAAAAATTTAAATTCCAACTTGTTGAGCTTTTTTTCTTTTTTAATCCCTGAAGAAAATGGACTGGGAAGAGGAAAAATGATGAAGTAATAACACCCAGGTGCTTCCTACCTAATTAAAAGAAGTTTACAGCTGCACTGTAGTGAATCATCCCTGTGGATTATCCACATGTATCCTTCAAGTGGCACGTAGCTCCATCAAGAGCCATATTCCATATGCTTTCCTGAAAACTGCCGTCTCTTAGTTTTGGTAAAATGATAACTATCAGGTAACTAATGGTATTTTCTGCTTCCTGGCTTTCCTCAGGACATCTTAAATTCCATCTTTCCTATGGACATCTCAGTTCATTTGTATTTCCTTAATTCTAAAAATAATTAAGTAACCATGAAGCAAGAGGCTCAGAGCTAAGTAAATCAAGCTTTAATTTATTTTAAATCAAAGTGTACTGTCAGTGTTAAAAAAAAAAAAGTTAGATGTAAAATGAGTATAAATTTACCATTTGTGTTTCACAACACACACCTATGCACACCTTGTCATTAACCCAAGAGAACCCACCAAGGGAGCTGAGGGGAACCAAGCTGATTACGGATTTCATCCTACAGCCTCTTACCTTCTGAAATTATACACCTGATGAATACACTAATGGCCCCCAAAATGTACCTTTGACTTTTAAAAATTTCATCTGGACTGCCAGGTGTTTCTTACATATCAAAGAACTACTAAAAAGAAGTTTACACTAATCTGTTTTTAACTAAAATTTACCCATGGATATTTCTCTTTTTTACACAGAAATAAAGCCTCTAGAAAGGCATACATCAGACCACTAACTCTAAGCAGAAGGGACTAGAAGGTTTGCTTTTTTGTCTAGCCTTCTGTAACAGTATCATCTTTAAATTTTTAAAATAATAATAATAAAGTAAAAGCTGATCAAACCAGTCAATCCTAAAGAAAATCAGTCCTGAATATTCATTAGAAAGACTGATACTGAAGCTGAAACTCCAATACTTTGGCCACTTGATGCGAAGAATTGACTCACTGGAAAAGACCATGATGCTGGGAAAGATTAAGACAACAGAGGATGAGACGGTTGGTTGGCATCACTGATTTGATGGACGTGAGTTTGAGCAAGCTCCAGGAGTTGGTAATGGACAGGGAAGCCTGGTGTGCTGCAATCCGTGTCGTCGCAAAGAGTTGGATATGACTGAGCAACTGAACTGAACTGAATTCACAGGGTAAAAAAAGAGATACCACTTCCACATCTATTAGAATGGCCACAATTCAGAACTGACAAGACCAAATGCTGACAAGGATGTAGAAGCAGCAGGAACTCTCATTCATTCTGATGGGAACAAAGAATGGTACAGCCACGCTGGAAGCCATTTTGGTGGTTTCTTACAAAACTAAACACTGCTACCACACAGTCGAACTTCTTGGTATTCACCCACAGGAGGTAAAAAACTTACATCCACAGAAAAACCTATGCACAGAGGTTTAGAGCAGCTTTATTCACAATTGTAAAAATCTGGAAGTAACCAAGACATCCTTCAGTAAGAGAATGGATAAATAACCTGTGGTACATCTAGACCATGTAATATTATTCAGCACTAAAAATAAATGAGCCATGAAGCCATGAAAGGGCATGGAGGAATGTTGTATGCATATGACTCAATGAAAAACCGCTCTTAAAAAGCTATACTATACAACTCCAACTATATAACATTCTGGAAAATAGAAAGCTACTGAAAAGGAATATAAAGATCAGTGGTTGTCAGAGGTTAGAGCAGCAGGAAGGATGACTAGAGGAACACAGGTAATTTTTAGGGCAGAGAAAATACTCTGTATGATACAGTAACTGAGAAGATAAGTCTTTAAACATTTGTCCATACCCACAGACTAAAAGATGATGCTGTGAAAGTGCTGCACTCAATATGCCAGCAAATTTGGAAAACTCAGCAGTGGCCACAGGACTGGAAAAGGTCCGTTTTCATTCCAATCCCAAACAAAGGCAATGCCAAAGAATGTTCAAACTAC